>JARJDV010008335.1:0-132237 GCA_030264675.1 Anaulacaspis nigra | reverse complement strand
CCAATGTCGCAAGTCCGGCGACAACGGAGTGCAAAGGGCTAAATTTCAACGCAATCCAATTAATAGTTTCTGTTCAAACTATTAAAGTTGGAGAGAAAGTGGGAACTTTGATTACTAATGAAATGGGTTTAAACGGTCATTAGATCTAAGTAAAAATATTTATTTGCGAGTTATATATAAAATTATGAATAACACACTTTTATATATTTTTTATACAAGTTATTTGTTAAATAACTTGCTTATCGGTTTTTAATGCAGAAGTTGGTACTGCCTTTATATATCAGTTGTTATTCCCTAATAATGTCATATCTATCTTATATTGACAGTATTCCACGATATCTTAGTTGGTGACTGCTATAGCTGTGTTGAGGATAATCGAGTCCCAGATACGGGAGGGGGTTGATTAAAATGTCAAGCAGGTTACAGTAATGGACTTGTATGTTTGTTTACAAATTGCAAGTGCTACATAAATAAAGATTCCAAGATATTCACACGAATATACAATAATAACAGGTTATTCAGGAGCCGCGTACAATGACATCCAAGAGCCTAGCTGGTACGGCGGTCCGGGTTGGTTCATCTCGGGTTCTGTTACCGAGATATAAATTTGACCTTAGTCTTATATTTATATTTAGTCTTTTATTTCATAATATGAATGCTTAGGCATATATCCGATGGGCTCATGGGTGTCTACTGTCACCCCGAAGTTGTATAACAAGGGGTTCATTTTTAATTTTTGAATGGCGTATGAATTAAGATTGTTGGAATGGCTGCCCATCTAGGCTACGCTCCCCGGTAGGTCGACCAGCTCAGATTAAGTTAGACTGCCTCCCCATTCCCGACTTTCGTCACCAACAGAACCCGGTTTGGAAGCCACTTTTTGAGAGGAGGCAGAGCCCCACCAACATGCCAAGCATTGTTCTTAGAAATAATTTTTAAGTACTCTTTCCATCCGCGAATAGTGTGCCCTGTATGTACTCCGGTGTAGGAATACAAATGCTAATTGTATAGCTAAGCTTTAATGTAATAGTGGCTTTCCTCAACACTCATTCATGTTTTAAAAAAGCTGCCGCAATTGGGTAGCGAACCTGTGAGACACATCTCGTAAAGAAGCACTATATGGATTGGGCCTAACATACGTTGTAAATTAAAATTTCTATGATACGCACTATGATACCCGTAATTCATTTTAACAATAACCAAAACTCATACATGCTGAATTAATTGATAACCAATACCAGTAATAAGAGTAGCTTCAGTCTCAACATTCAACATGCTATTTGCTAATCACTTAAAACAGTTTCTCTTGGAGACCCTCCTTAGTCAGAAGAAGGCTGGAAGTCCAGTTCTACGTCGCTCAGAAGTTTCAAACTATGAGTTGGTAAGTTAACATAAATTAGGATCCATAAATCCATCTTTATATTAATATGGGAAATTATCTTCCTTCGTATATAATGGAGTAACTCGAATTCTATGGGACTTATCACATTGAAATTCTTGTCGTTATAGGACTTGATAGCGATTCGAATTTAACGAATCTGACTTGGAAATGTTATAAACTGGGCCTCGGCGTCAAAGGCATTTCCAAAGACTATTCATTATTTTCAAATTTTGTAATGTTGAAATCGGATGAGTCAATGTCTCACTTTGCAGTATGTACTTTTGTATTTTGCGTAAGGTTCAAGCCACTCCTACAACATAGAAATCGTTAGATAGTTATCAAACTTATGCATTAACTTACCATAAAATAGTTGTAATTAATTATTTAAAATGCAAACGATGGAATAAAGTTTTTTGAATTGTTAATTGTTCAATTTGTTAATTTTTAAATACATTAAATATAATACATGATAAAAACAGTTTACTTATATGCAACTCTCTTGTATTCGATTAGATGTAGTGACAACTTCGGGTCCTCGATATTTGTGCGTGAGGGTTTGCGAACCGGACAGTGCATTGACGGGTGGTCTAGATGGCCGCTGAAGACTTCTGTACATCTGTAATTTCAAACACAATTGTTATACAACATTTCATAATATGAGCTGAAAGGGGAAAACGTGTCAAATTGAGCGGAATTAACTTACCGTTTGATTGGGATTGTGTTTATCTTTGGCAACATGTCTGAAATCGAAATCGTCGACTTCGTCCTCATTGTCCTCGGCGTCCTGCTGCACTTGGGGCTCGTACACTTTCATGAAGCCGCGCGTCGGACGTTGCACTGTAATTTAAAATTGAAATTGGAGAATATTTGCAATGGGGAGATACGCTCGTTTGGCGGCGTTTGCCGTCGACAATGGCTTGATCGGAGGAGTAGGTCGAAGAAGGAGGATGGAGGGCCAGTCGATTTGGAATTGTGTTAGGACGAGGAGTAGCATGCAGGAGCAAGGTGCTCTTTTTTTGGATGCTGGAGCGACGTTGTCGTTTAGGTGCCAGGCCAAATTGGAAAGGGAGCGCCGTTGTGCACGCGCTGTGTGCAAATGTTTCGCAGCACGTGCGCGCGTGCAGCACTCAAAGGAATTCAATTTCGATGGCAACACAATTTGATGAAATATCATTTACCATATTGATTTCTAATGATATCCGGATCGGTGCCCTCCGTCTTTGCGCCGTTCCGCATCGTCTCGGGGATCGTGGCATCAGGTGTGCCCGGCGAACGCACCCCCGTTATGTGTCCATCAACGATGAGATCCTCGGCTGCGATAACTGCTTCCATCGGCACATGCTTGCTGCCGTTATCGGCGCGATGGCAGGGTCGCGCGTAATGACGCCGGCAAAGTGCAGCCAGCACCAGGCACACGCCGGCGGCAAGGATGCCCGCCGTGCCGAGCAGTCCAAGGATTAGGGGGCTCACTGGCATCGTGGCGGAATTTCCTGTAAGTTATTGCCACGAATTACAACTCGTGCGATAAGATCGGAATTTATTGATATTTGTATTAGAAGAGGAGTTTGGCGCATCCATTGTGGCCACTGCGGAAGCGAGTAATGAACGAGTGCAACATCGAATAATCGCTGGCGCTATTTGCACACGAACGAATCAACCAACGGACCGCCGAAACGTGAAAGCTCGCCCTCGATTCAACAGAACGAACTTTAATTAAATTGGCGGCGAGTGCACGCAGGAGAACAAAACGAATAAACGAACGAATCGTGCATATTCTAGCAGCGCGCTTGAATGGCAAATAATTTGTGGGCAAAAACATATCAAAAATTGCGAATAATATATCATGCGAGATGAAAGTCTGCTGCTGCCGCTGCCACCGCCGCATTGAGCCGACGGCCGCCACCGGCGCGCATAAAGCAATATGTTAAAATTATGCACTGATATCTTTCATCAGTTGGAAACGGTTGCCGCGCGTCGGGTTGAATTATTCCGGAAAATTTCCATAGGCGACCGGCGGTCAGAGTGATAAAAAAATGTGCGCAACCAGCAACCGCCCGCGCTCACAATTCCTCCTCGGGTTTGGTGTTGAACCACATCCGCTTCCCAACACGCGCGTTCCTTGTCCGGTGTGCGCGCTTCCTCTCTGCACTGCGCGCTCGCGTTCTCGTCGGTCATTTCGTATTCAGTGCGGGTCCGACGAAATAGCAAACTAACGGACTAAAAGAGCAAACGAGACTTTGTATCGGCAACAATCCCGGGCGATTCGCGTACTCTAAGCTAGATCCAGCAGACTGTACTGCAGGAATTGGAATTGCGCTCACTTGCTGGCACACGTCTGGCTCGCTTACGCCACGTCTTCAGGGGAGGATAGCAAGCAAGCAAGCTAGCTAGCTAGCTAGCTGCACGACCAAGAAGTCTCTCTCGACATGCAGCGAGGAAAGACACAGCGAAACCAGAAAGACGGAAATGAATTATACATGAGACTTGAATAAAATATGGAAATGAGGCGCAATGTTTCTTTTCTCCTCGTGTGGGTTCAAAGACGACGCGCATCCATGTAGCAGGAAATTTTTCTCCGAGGAGAAGACGGCGAAAACGAAGGAAGAATTGATACCGACTCAGCCATTCCGGGTTCGAAATCAGATAAGTGGGATATCAGAGAGAAAGCAACCCTCGCGCGTTGCAGGCACACTAACCCACTTTTCGTCCCTCCTAGGTATAGTGCGGTCGGATATCGATGTCATGTCCTTGAAAGTTTTTAATGGAAATTCAACTTTCAGATGGTTTTTCCATCCGCAGAGAATAAAAACAAAGCGAGTGCTGCTAGGAGAAAAGTTGAGAAGAACAATTACTCGCCGGCGCGCCAGATGAACGAATGAAAGAAATCATAAGAAAAGATTGCGAAAGAAAAATAATGAAGTTGGCGCGAAGAAGCAGATGAAAGCGTTTAATTTCAACTAACCTGTGTACTTAGCGACTCCTTTGAAAGTCACCGTATCGATAATGTTCGGATCGCTGCGTCCTTTCGCGTTAATTGCGTAGAGTATGATCCGGTAGCTGGCTCCGGGCTCCAGGCCCTCCGCATAGAAGCTGGGCGGTGTCCGGACGCTTGTCACATTCAGCCGGGAGCGTAGCGTCGGTATTTCCACTATTTCCATTAAGAAGCTCTGCGGGAGGCCGCCGTCGAAGCTCTCATTGCACTCGACCTGCAGCGAGTCGGAAGTCTGGTTCATCACCGTGCAGTTTAAGAGTGGAAACGGTCGTCCTGAAATCAATAGCACACTGAATGCACCAACCAAAGACACACTCGCACAGAAAACGCAATTCGCTGAATTCAAACGTCTACATTATCCGACACTAATTAGCATACAAATGGTCAGTCTAATGAGTTTTTAACGCTCGAAATTTTGTGTCGAATGAGCTGCTAAAGTGCCGATTGCGCTCCGTGTACGCGCAACTATCATGGATGCAAGGCGAGCGCTCAACAAGTTTTATTACACGGTGGCGCGCAACGACACGTTTCCGATTTCAAACACCTTCGCACAATGACTTCGACTCCGTGTGCCGCCACCGAGTCGAAAATGCTGCCAGCATTTCAGATTAGGTGAAATGAACGAACGCACCGGCATCCTGCATGAGCAGCAGCAGCAGAAGGCGGGCGTTGAAGCAAACACAAACCGATTCGACTACGTAATGCAATTCGGATAATTAGCAGTTTGTGTTTGAAAGGGAGCGCGCGGGCAACCTGCATTCGCATTCAACTTGTTTGATGCCTGTGAGGGTGCCAGGATGCAATTGAGTTTTGTACGATTACACACTGCGCTGGATATCGCAAACGAATCGACGTGTGCATCCTTGCTGCAACTATGCAACAAGACAAGCAAGCCGTGTAGCATGTTTCGCTGACGTATTCGATATATCGATCATCAATTAATTGCTCGGCCACATCAACACCAGAACACGCTATTTGCTTCCCTGCGTGTTTGCTTGGTGTAATCGAGGACATGTTGTCATCGTTCTTGTTGCAATATGTTTATAAGCAAGGCACGTGCTGGCGCGAATGAAGCAAACTTTGTTGTTCACGCGAAGACGCGATGCGTTTAGCGACGCGGCAAAAACTTTTCTTCGTCGTCCGCATTTCTACGCAAACATCCTCCGGAGGGGCGCAACAATATGCGGCTAATTAGGCGGCAATCTCTCGAAAAGTTATTTTCCCCAACGCTTTGTCAACGCTAATTGATCCCCGGCAAATTGAATTCGCATTGCTTTTGTGTATAAATTCCCGTATATACTTACACTTATTGTGCGGCGAGCATGGCATTTGCGCAAAATGCATAATATCAATATGTTCGGCGTGAGTAGCGGCGGCGGCCGGCAACGTTTAAAGTTTGTATGGGAAATGTGCGCATTTAGTCCTTGTGCTCTGCTCCCTCTTGGTTTTGTTGCAATTTATGCTGAGCGTAATTTCGACGTCGGCTGCACGAACGACGAAGGAGCTAAATTGTTGCTGCGCACTTGGTACGCGCGTATACGTACACATAGTTTAGTTAGTTGTTGGTTATCCCCGTTAGATTTAAAATTCAATTAAAAAGTCCTAAAGTTGATTCTTAAGAGATACGCGCGGCTCAGCGTGAGTGCTGCTTTGAGCGTAAACCCAGCGAGAGTAGCGTCGTCGTAGTGCGCCGAGGAACGCGGCTGAAGAAGCGCACCAGCAACAAGTTATATTGAATTTTAAACTTGTATGTCCCTAGCTCAAGGCGTACAACAACTACGACTACCACTACAACTGGCTGCTAAACTTTTGCCTTGCTTAATTACGCTGACAAAGCAACCAAAAAGGCATCACCAAAAGGCCAAAAAGAAGAGAGGCCGCAAAAAAGGCACGGCAATTGCGGGCTAAGCTGCGAGCAAGTTGAAGGTGTAATTTCGTTAGCGTTGATCCGCAGCTCTTGGGGAGGTGAGCATTTGGCATGCAAATATGTCATCGGCGACAGCATCATGCCGCAAGGGCAGCATTTTGCAACAAAGAGTTTTATATATGCAGAACAAGGGCGCTGCATTTAGTGCTCAGCGCATAGGCAACTACGACAACAACAACAACGTCATGGAGCATGTTGTCTCTCGTTACTGCAATTCGCTGCTCGGTGCGATAAAAAGCGGCGCTAAAATTTTGTCGCTTTTTAGAGCGCGGCTTTTCAGAGTTATAAAGCGGAATGTTTAAGTTTAATGTCAGTCGAGCGAGAGAACAAAAAGCCATTGGCTCGGCAGCCGACGGCGGTGGCAGTGGTGGTGGCGCACTTGGAAGAAAATCCATGTGATTTAGCGTGTTTATGCGACAATATGTGGCTACGATAAAATCGCGCACAGCGACAGCGGCGGCGCGCCCGCATAAATCGCAATAAGCCGATGCATATATTTTCATAACTTTATACGAATTTGCGGTCAAATAAAATTTCCGAATAAGTGTGCGCACTCATGCGCTCCTCGACTACACACGCTGAGCTTAGGCGGCAGTGGAGGCAGCGGCGGCGGCGGTGTTGGCTGCCAACCATCCGCCATGTATACGAGCGCGCAATATGCACGAGTTTGTGGTTGTTGACGATCTAAAGCGTGCTCTTGTCTTTTGGCGCTACGCCGTTTTGGTCCGATTGCTCCGGCAACACCCCGGCTAAATTACGCGTTCATACATAAAACATAACTGTGCACATTGCACAAAAGCTTTTGGCCCGCAAGCGTCCCGAACGCGTACCGCGCACCGCCTTGTTTTATTTGACTATTGCAATGACTCCCTGACTCCAACCCCGACCTCTATTGCATTATCATATCATATATTCAGGATGGCGGTGGTGCTGGTGCTGCTGCTGTATCATTTCTCATCCACTATTATGAGGTTGACGTTTCTGGCATTGCTTGTGTGCCTAGCCGCGCCGCATTTATTCCGCTGCCATAGTAATAAAAAGCAACTGGCCTCACGACGAAGGCGATGCTGGATTCCGCAGCGAGTAACCCAATTGTCATTTGCGCAAGCAAGGTAAAAACATTTAGTTTTTAGATAAAAGGTGGTTTAATTACCTGCCGCAACCACTTGGAAGACACATGGCACTTTCTGACGTCCCACTGCGTTGTGCGCGGAGCAGGATAACGTGCCGTAGTCCATGTCGGTGACGGGGGTGTAGTTGAGGCGCGAATAGGACAATTCGGTGCTGAATCGGGATGGCTGCAACTCGGTCTGGTCTCCCGAGTTGTTGAACGTCCAGTGAAAACTCACCGGAGCGGGATGTGCGTCCACCTGACAGCGCAGCGTTACGGTTTCCTGCTTCAGCGCCCCGAATAACTCCTCGCGTTCCTGCACGCAAACTGGCGCATCTGTAACACACAAAAAAGAGTACGGTAAATTCGAGTCAAAGGTGGGATAATCGTAAATGAAGTTTTATTGCGGCGCGCCTGATTAACAAACAAAATTAAGTTAGGGACTAATTTAAAATGCATTTATAAAAAAGCTGGGAACGCGAGCGCAGGCGAAGAATGTATTAACAACCGCCTTCGTCTCGTCTGGCATGTCGTGGCACTGGCGATAGTGATAATAAAAATTAATGAAATTATTTTTTGAAATACGGTCTCGCTGATAAAGTGCAGCGCAAAGTCATAAATTACTCGCGGCCGCGCGGCCTGGGCTGCTGGAAATTTACATTATGAAAAACGCCCGTACGGGCGTCTTGCGGCACCGACGGTGGCAGAGGCGGCCGCAGCGAGGCGGCAGTGAGCCAGTTAAGAGGACTGTTAACGTTTTAACGAAATTAATAATTTAATTCCGACGTTGCGCGCGTTGCACACCGCCATTCTCGTGGAAAATTTGTTGTTCATAACGAACTGCGTTGCTTTGCATAATACACACACACACACACACACATACGTATCCGGTGGTTCCGGGTGGTTCTAAGAGGCCGGGCACAAGTAAGTAAGTAAGTTTGCTCATGAAGTCGAGTGGAGTTGACGCCGAAACATGAATTTCACTTATCAAATTATCCCATTTTAATATGTTCAAACAAACCGCATAACATTGCTGAAAACATTGCAGCAACTGCAAATGTTGCCCACTCGAGGACGAATATTTGCGTGTGCTGCATGTGTTTCGGAGGAGTCCGTACACACAAATGTGGTACTCGCGTGCGGCGACAAACGCAAAATTATTCCGTGCATGCGACGAAGCCCGCTCTGCAGGAGACAACTTGCTGCTACTGCAAACCTCGAATACCCCGCCTGGTTCTTCGACTAAATGCGAGAGAGTACATGAAAGAGAGCCAGTGAGTTGGTAATTTTTGGATAGGCCCCGCTGCCGTCACCGCACAAATACGTGTGTGTTATCCTACCGGCTGCAAACGACCAAAAATATGTATGGCGGCTGCACGTAAAACGGAAACGTTAATGCGGCAAACAATACGAGTGCGCTACGAACGAATATTTAGGGGTCACCAAGCAAACCAAGGACTCGGAGAGCAAAATCTCCAGGCGGCGCGAGTAGAATTTATAAAATGCCATAACCTGCCAGGGTTTATATCGCACATTTGAATATTGTCAACTTTTTCCCCTCGATAAACTTTCATATTTGCTACTCTATTTTTCTTCCAAAAATAGTTTACGCTATCTCTCAATTCCCTTTCGAGATTTTAATAATAAAAAAGCAAGCGAAAGTTGGGAATCAACTTAATCATCGAGGGTTAAAGGTGTAAAAATGTGAAACAGGTTGAAAGCGTAAAAACGGAAATATGCTCCGACGCTCGCCGAGTCCGTGTTATGAAACAATGCTAAAGCACAAAGGAATATCCTTCAACGTGAAATAATAAAATGCTAAAATTGTCTTATTTATTGGCCTTTTTAAGAGGTTCAGACGCACTTTTTAAATGAAAAACTTCGCTCGCAATTTACTTCAACGCGTTTCATTCATACTCCCTCAGCGTGTGTATCGAAATAATCTGGTGTTTTAAAAAATCTTTAACATAAAATTCAATTACGCCAACTTTACGGAAATTGCTTTCTGGCCTAAAGTTTTTAGGAAATTAAATATTTCCTGCGTGTAACAATACGAAAGGCTAAAAACTCGGATTTTATTACACGAAAATCCATTGCGAACGCTTTTTTATGATATGAAATTATTGTGCGAGCAACAAAAAGTTAGAGAGATGAATAATAAACTCAAGGAGCGCTATATGAGTCGTAAATGAACAGCATCGCGCGTCGCGCGTGAGCTTTGGGGAATGGGACAAATGCTTTGGAAAAAGTTACTTAGCGCGGAATAATGCAATACGTTGTTGGCACTGGTGTGAAAAATGCCGTCTGCTGCTTTGTTTCTACATCATTCATGTGTCTTGCACACACGGATGAATCTCTCGCGCACCGCCGCTGTGGCCTTCATTAAAAAGCGATATCGTATATTTTATACGCCGCCCAACAAAGGCACCGTCAACCACGCACAATGAAAAAGAGCGCAAGCGCGCGCATTTTTCCAAAACATTTTGCCTTTTATATCGCGTACAAGAGCGCCGCACTTGATAGATGAGCTTGTAATTATTTCCCGTTGTATGCATGTACTATATATCGTTTCCAGCGGGGGCGGCAGCCAAATGCACAAAAGGCCATTCGCATGCAGCGCGAGTTCAATCGACCCGCAGCTATTGCCGCCGCGGCGGCGGTGCAGAGATCATATGTCAACGACGCTCATGCAGATTCAACCCCCGTGAGCGTATTGTTAAGTGAGCGGTGTGTGTGGAATTAAAAATAAGTTCAAACTTTTCCACCTCTCAGCTTTTCATACGACTGCCGCTGTCGCTGTCGCCCTCGCCGCTGCCGCCGCCGCCGCCGAAAGGACATGATGAACTCATCGCGTTCGCCGCGTTTTTCCGCCCGGTGAGGCGAGTGCGCGCGCCCGCTGAGCAAATTATGACTCGTCCTCCCGCCAAGCGCGCACAAAGAAAAATGAACAACCACAACAGTGAATTGGCCGGACAAAAGAAGGGTAAAGTGCACGCAAATTTTTCAAAACCGACGAATCCGCATTGTTTCTGAATACCATACACTCCTCCACACTCGGCGGCGGCGGTGGTTGGGGCCGTATGCGTAAAAAATAAAGCACGTTTCAAAGTATGAAAGCACTCACTCTGCGATGAGTGTGCGCCGCTTTTTTTCCGGTTTAATACAATTACGTTGCGCGTCCTTCACATATGCTTTCGATGCTTTATTAGCCGAAAAGCAAAAAATATTTTTCTGCTCAAAATGCTAATAATCTCAATTTTTCAAAACGAAATGAAAAGATGCAATCTAAATCACAAATAAAGCGGCACTCTCCACGCGCACTCCGGAGAAGATGAAGTAAAACAGGCGAAGATTGCAGAAATGGAAGAAGCTGCAAGCAAATAAGTTTTACGCTAACGCGAAACTTTATTAAAGGCAATTACCGAGTAATTTCAGGCAGGAGAGTGAAAAAAGAGAAGCACTACAGCGAGAAAAACATCCGTGTTACGTTTAGCAAGGACGAAACGCCGCAGGATGCAAGACTACCGGAGTTTGTTGCGTAGGGGATGATGTGTACACAGAATGTTTCTTTACATGTTTTCGTTTCATCAAGATCGCCACCGCTGCCGCCGCCGCCGTCGACGTGATGCAATGGTGATGAATAAGAAACAGAAGGAGAAGAGGGTTCGTAACAAGTTATTTCGCAAGCCGTTTAACGCCCGCCGAGTAAGTAATTACAGCAACCACTGCCACTCTTGACGGAATCCGCTCATCTACAAGATGGACCGCCAAAAACCGAATGAAGAGAGTGGCATTTCTGCGAAACGGCAACGGCGGTGGTGGTTGGCGGCAGTAGTGGCGGCGGCGGCGGCAGCAGCGACGGTGGACTCAGCGACACGAACCCGACCCCGACCCCGACCAAACCAAACATCTACATGTCCGTCTGTCTATTTGGCAGGCAGCATAGTAGTAATGGCATCTTGCGGTTTTCTTCACGCTACCGGAGGGATCATCTTAATGCCGGCCGCCTCCGCTCGCGCACAAATTTTACTCGACTTCTCGCGGCACTGCGGTCGACGACGCGAGCAGCGCAACTTGCCGAAACTTTAGCAAATAGCATTAAACTTAATAGTGTCGTCGACATCGTCCTCGTCGTCATTGACTGTGCAATGAAATTGTATGCGATGACGAAAATAAGTTAATTGAATACCTGCACTTTGCTCCCCCAATAAAAACAGAATTGAATTTAACTTGGCATTTTCGAAATTCTAACTCGCACAGAATGTTGAACCCGCGGACGGAAAAAGTTGCTTAAGAATTTTTATGGAAATTTTAATGGCGTAGCGATTTTGCACTTAATCCCCTAACACCTCGGCACTAGCACGCGTACAAAAAGCGAATTTTTCCGGTTTTTAATAGATTTCCAACAACGTCACGCCATGCACGAGTGGAAAACTCATCAAAGTACTTGGTTCGCAGTACGGTTCGTTCGTACTCTTCTCCGCGCTTCACGCTTGTCGTAGTCTCTCGTCTAGCGGCGCGAGAACCTTCATTATCAGCGCACATGGCATTCGCGCGCATATTACCTTTTAAAACCGCCTTCGCGCGCGCGCCGAACTTAATTAATAAATTTTAATTAATTTCCAAGAAATAATAACTCGCTAGCTGTATGTACCGCCGCCGTACAGCCACCTACACACTACCTGAACCTATAATACAGAATTCGTTTCGTGCACGTGCGCACCGAACATGCACTCGACAATGTCATCCCTTGTATGGGTTATGCCCTTCGGAGGCCGCACTGAAAGAGAGCGAGAGCGAAGAGAAAGCCATCTAGATACTTGATAATAGTTATTACACTGTGCCGGAAATTTCATTCAACGTTGAATGCCGCCGGGCGAAATTTCTTTATTGAAATACGCACTTGAATATTAAAACATTAAAAATCCACTTTGGCGGGTGCGCACATTGCATATGCGGTGAATTTAATTTCATTCGAAATTTACAGCTTCAATTAAATTCTGCCCTTCTGCCGGCGACGTTTTATTGTAATCGAAAGACATTCGATTCACTTTTTGGTGGCAGTCACTGGCTTGCCAGGAATGATATTCGAATGTCGCGAAGAACTCTCTTCTCTCATCGGATATGAGTTCTTCTCGGGCGCATATGTGTCGCGTGATGGTGTTGCGCTGCGCTGCATAGCTTCGCGTGAGTTGACATCGAATATATTGCAATTGAATTCATGCGATGAGAATTCATGGCATGACGTCACGTGAATATAAAGTTGTGCATTGACAATGCACGTGGTGAAATCGGCAATAAGAAAGAAATCGACTGAGCGAGCGCCTGGATTTGAACGGATTTGAACATAACATGCATTTCAATGCGTCCTGATCGTCATAGTTTTTGTCTATGTGCATTTGCGTGCGAAGAAACAGAACGGCGCTGCCAATGAGATCGGCGGGCGGCGGAGCGATTGGATTCACTTTATCTCCGTCCGAAAAGATCTATTTTATAATTTAGGAAACGGACTGCAATTGCCTTTTGAAATATTCAACGCGCATCTATACTCGCGTGTCTGCCCTCCGCGCTTTGTTAGCCTTCTTTCATCTGCCAAGTCTTTTTCGCGTGTTCCACCGTCTTGGATTGTTCGACAACAACCGGCAATAAACTTTTCGTTGTGCGCATAACCCACATTCCGATACATATCCTGTTGTGCCAATCCCGTATTCCCAGTATCCACCCTCCTGCTCTCCGCTTGGATTTAGGTTCGCGGCCACTCATTGCAGTGTTTATCCTGGGAATACCTGGAGGGATGTGCGAGCGGCCATAATCGCGACCGATGTTGTTTTATTTAGCAGCCCCCGAGGCCGGAAGAGGGCCAGCCTTAACCATCCGTCCGCGCGTGCATAAACTAGATGCGTTTATGCGTTTCGGCCGTGTAGTCAGAAGTGCAGTGTTTAGAGAATGCGCGCCCAGCGTGTTTAATATGTAAATAAACCGTTGGATGTTTGATTTGGTCGAGTTGTTGGCCGACTGCGTATGTGCTGCATAATGGCTATGTTTCACTGATTCTCACCAGCCGGGACGGCTTGGATTTCTAATGTCATGCGCCCGAACTGAGTTAGCTCTCTCCGCTGCAGCTCGGGAATACATCGAGCTCGTGTCATGGGAGAACACGTTGCTATCCTGGCGAATGCTCATTGCATTTATCGAATTTCTCACCTTGTGTGTGTATGTATGTCGGACAGCAGCATGGTTCGTGCTGATGCGTTAGCACATTGATGTGTGTTCGCCATTTGTACAATTCGCCGAGGGAATTAATGCTTAGCTGGCCGAAACTATCTTTACAAACACACATGTGGGCAGACACCGCATATTGAAGCGCAAATATTGATGGATAATGATTGCATGATAATCAATTGAGATTTGTCTGTTAATGATGTCACTAAATTTTATCGATAAGCCTATTAATAATAGACTGTGAACGGCACCGTGAAACGCGATTAATAAATTTATAATTGAATAATTTCACTAAATTGCAGTCATGCGCTTAGATAAATGTTGCGAACGCAAAAAGAAAATTCGATTTTGAGAATGATAAAGAGTTGACGTATTGAAAATTGGTGAAACGAGAAATAAAAATTTAGTTTCATTTCCACTTTTGAGCACATTTGATTGGCAATGTGAATTCGTTTTTGTTATATCCGTTTATTCGCTTCGCAAAAGGATCCTAATCACGAACAAAGGAATTATGTGAATCAAGAGCGCAAACAGGGAGGAAAACCGATAGCCGCGCATTTTCCGCAATTAGCGCGCAAACAAACGCGCGCGGATTGGCATTTGTTGTATTAGTGGTGGGTTCCGTGCTTGTTATCTACATTTCGCGGCCGTACGTACAACAACAATTCGCCAAAACTCAATTTGTGCATGTATTTTACAGCAAGGCGAAAACTGTTAATTTCATCCCGCGGCATCAAACAGCCCCGCAAGCAAGCAGCCAAGCTACAAGCAGCGCGCAACCCTCTATCGTGCAAACCAGTATTAAATTCCAGCTGATTAAATTAATGCTAATCATGATTTATTGTGTCGACAAATATCAAGTCAAGCATTATAACCGGCGGCGGCAGCGCCGGCGGTGGCGGCGATTCAATGGCGAATTATATTATTTTAAAAATCTCGTGCGGCGCGATGAAAGCCTTTTGTCGTTGCGCAAGTCATTTATAACATTTATGAAATATAAATTTCGAATTTCGTTTCGCGCAAAAAGACCATTTTGAAATGTGCTTGAAAGCAAAAAGAAGTTTCAACTCGCCAGGGAGATGAACTTTTCTCCCCGCTCTCCCGGCTGTTCGTTCTATTGGGAGCGAGCAAATAAACAAGCTGTAGCAGCAACCGCAATGCATAACCATCAAATTACCATCAAGCGCGATGAGAACGAGTGTGCGTAACAAACGCAACAAAACGTGCGGGCGACTTAATTAAGCGCTCACAATTAATGGCATACAAAACGCTTGCTGTTGCCCTCTGCTGCCCCCGCACGCCCCCGCACCTCTTCGTCCGCTGACAATGTCGAAAATTATTTTATGCATCCGACTCGACATGGGGCATTTTAATCAAATTAGCCACGTTATGAAAAAACCCAAGCAGGCAAATATAAACGCATCAAAATCGCAAGAGTAAATTTCAAAAATGAGTACATAATAAAATATTTTCATTACCCCTCGTGTGCCCAGTTTGACCAGTATTTTCGTCTAATTAATTTATTTAATAACCATATTTTTTTCTTATACCGTATTAAATTCACCCGAAAAATGCGCGCACACAGTACGTGAATTTGTCGTTTGGCAGAAACGAATAAACGATATGATGGGCAGCCAAGCAAAAAACTGTGCACTTTCATGCTGTTTTCGGGCAACAACACGTATTCTCCAACGAGTGCGTCGTTACGATTCCATTTATGAAATGACATTACACCGAAAGACGCAAACTGTCCATTCTCATCGCAAGCGCTTTTTGGGGCGCGCAGAGAAATCATCAAAAAAGGGCACAAAGAACGCGAGGTCACTGGAATACGTCCGAGCAAATTCAATTAGAGTCAAACTCAGGAGACCTCAACTCATTGTGTCTCGCTATTCCCGAAACTTCCCTTTTTGCACTCTGCAAATTATTATTAGCCATTAGTCTATTTAGTCCTCTTCAATATCAATAGCCAACTACGCCAAATGCGCGAATAAAACTTTGAGAGACGCTGATTTAGCGCGTAAAAAATGGCGCATGAGCGAGAGAAATATCCTTTGCCGAGCACGTCCGTAAATCTTAGTTCGTTTCCCGTTTGTGCTATTAATTGTTAAAAGCGCACGCCCGCCACGGAAAGCCGCACAAGTTGGAACATACGTCAAGCTATTAGACGCGATTTCCAAGGCGTTCAAAAAGGTGTGAAACGTATAGTTTTCCGCCGGCGTTCGGCGTGCGTGGCCAGGGAAAATGTTCGTAAAAGTTTAACGCGAGTGGCCGAGTTTGTGTGGCGTGTGCATGACGTCGACGCCACCGACGACGACGACGAGGACGCCAGGCAAGAAGACGGCGCGACGTTTAGAGTGTATGTATGGGAAAAGTTCAAATCAGATATCGGTGACTTACATCGAACGATAAGGCTGACAGGATTGCTGGTGCCGCGGCCCTCCGAGTTCGCTGCCATGCAGGTGTAATCTCCGGCGGTAGCACGTGTCACACTCTGGAGGACGAGGCTCTGGTCGCTGAGGATCACGCCGGCTGTCACGTTGTGGTGGATCTCGCGACCCTGCAAACCAAACCAATCGAATACAACACGTGCAAATAAAACAAATGTCCTTCGTCGTTCAAATCCTCCAATGTCTTCCCCTTAAAGGAGATGATTCTTTTTCCAACGTTACAAAACTTTTCAAAAAAGAACAAACTTTACCAATTCTTTTCGAACAGTTACGTAGATTCAGTAGATTACAACAACTTTTCAATAATAACCACCTACCATATCATCATCACTGCACTAGAACTGTAGAGTTTTTTAAAGACTGCTGGCCCAGTTAATATTTCTCTGAGAATAAAGAGAAGTAAAGTTTTTTCTTTCGTACTTACATTGTGAAACCAGGAGAGTTTGTGAATTTTGGGATTCGTGCGTATGTTGCAATCGAAGTAGACATCGTCGCCCTCTTTGATGTCGCCCGGATTGAGGGTGGATCCAATTTTGAGCGTCACCACCGGAATGTCTGCAAACATTGCCCGAAAAAAGGAACAATGCGCCGAGAGAGTCGGCCAATTAATAAAACAGCAAATACTTTCAAATTCATAGCCAGATATTGCGTTCGCAAAAACGCGCAAATTTGCGCGCAAGCGACGCGAATTTAAATAATTGATTGCATTATTCACAAATCAAAACAATGGCCGAAACTTGGGCGCTGATTTATTTATGCGCTACGCTTGCCCGAATATAAATACATTAGAGCGCGCTCGTTGTTCACTGCTTCGACCGAATCCAAAAACGCGAGCTTTCGCGGCTCGCTCTATATTTGTGCGCGCACGCATCGCGTATAAATTATTCATTAAAAGCACAAAAACACATATTATTCAGTCGCGCATACTGCCGAAAGCACACACCATTCGAGGCAGCATTATTTAAATATTAATCACTGTGAAAATTTGCGGGGGCTAACAACAACAATAGTTCAATAGTTTGAAATCGCGACGTTCATAATTTCAATTTTGAAAAATGGCAAGAAAAATGTTGCTTTCGGAGCAATTACTTTTGATGTACAACAAACGCGTGCGAGCGAATATTTTCGTGATATTTGATGCGCTGCTGATAGGGCGTCTGTTCGGTTGGCTTCAACGTAATTAAATAAACGTTTCACTAGGAAATCATCTCGTCGGACGCGTAATGAAGCATGCGGCTTGCTGGGAAAATGGCAAGAGAGAAGGCCCGAATGGCAAGCTGTGCAATCACGTAATGGACATCATGCTTATTTGCATTTCAGCCGCCACCGCCGCCGCCGCCGCCGCAGACAGCGAGTCGGTGAACAACGCCGAGATAAAAATTGTTATTTTATGCATCAGAATATTATGATGCTCCAGCGTTCAAATATTTTTCATATCACAATCGCGTTTTACTGTCAATTTTTTTGATCCTTTGCTATTAATTTAAACGCGCGCGCCCCGCAAAAAACGTGATCTATGATATCGGCAATGAAGAACATTAGTTGCTGTAGTAGTTGTTGTTGTTGCACAACAATGAAAAAAGAGACATCACGAACGAAACATTGCAATAACATTATACTTACATTGCACGTTAAGACGCCACTTGTCCTCGAGTGCACTATCCGAAATGGACGGATTCTCGGCGCGGCAGGTCAAGTACTTGCCGTCATCATCGATCACTGGCACGAATGACAGAATGCTCAGCGTCTCGTTGTGCTGCTCGCTCGGATACTGTAATCATAAGGAAGAAACAACATTAAGAGAGGAAATTACGCTCGCTTGGCTGCGGCCGCAGAAATCACAACAGAGTGGCGCTGATAGAAAAGTTGCCAACAAACTTCCTCGTACCCGCCGATCGAGGAAAATGACGAAGAGACCCTCCCTCGGCCCGCTTGAAAGTGAAGCGAACAAAGTTCCATGCTCGATGCGCAAATAATTAATAAACTCGGTCGGCAGCTGCATTAAAAGTTAATTTACGAACGAATTCGAACACATCTTCAAAGCGAGCAGTCGAATACAATATTATTAGCGATGCTTCGGTGCGTGCTCGCTTTGCGTTGCTCATAACTTCTCATTAAATTGCTAAATGTGCGCAACAATCATCACGTTTTTAGTACGTTTTAGTAGCCCTTTGGGGGACATTTCTGCAATATGTGTGGGGTGTGTTTCCGCAAGATCTTTGTCGGCGGGCGCTTCTACTACCCTAATAGCAATGCTGTTGCAGCACATCTGGGGGTGGTTTTGTATGCATGCGCAATTCGATGTTTTCGCTTTAAATGCGTCTGCCGAGAGTATTGCGTATTTTGTTTACTTGATTGTGATGGAAAACAGGCTGCGCTAAAAACATGAAAAATATCAATTACTTTGCGCAGTTTTTGCGCCAGCTCCGGGGCGCGCGGGGAGGTGGAGCGCGGAGGTGTAGAGATAAAATGGGGTAAAATAAGTGATACGTGTGTTTTTTGGGGCAAATTCGTTCGTTGACATGACGCATGTGGCACGATGTGAAAAGGTTACCCGCGTAAATGGAACGCGTCGGAATCGATCACGAGTGAAGAGCAAACGGACAGTGTCAGAGCGAATGTAGCAAAAGTTTTTTTTTCGTCTTCGTCGCTGCAAAGTGCCGCAATGCATTTGATGTGTGTGTTGGACACATCATCGCATTGGGCTTGCCCTCAATTACAAAATGCGCTGGTGCTGTTTTTTGCAATTTTCACGCAATTTGCGCGTCGGAAATCAATCGCGCTCTCGGCCCGGTTTTCACGCGACGCGTTGCCGCGGCGGCGTCGGCGGCGGCTGCGCTATTAGTGAGCACACATCCAACCCTCTCCCCGCACCCGCTCTAAATGCTTGCTTTTTTTGTTAATTAAAACTGTGAATGGACGTGTTTGATGGGCGAGCGTTCTTTGGTAATTTTTGTGTTGCCGATGGCGAACGCAATTTGCAGACGCTATGGAAAATTGCTCCACTCTTTTTTCGTGCTTGGGATTTCAATCTATGCAGTCGCGCTGCGGCGGCAAAGGCGGCGGCGGTGTTCGTGTGTTGCAGGCGGTGGTGGTGTAGTTATAAACGCGCCTGCTTATTGAGCTGTAATGGCCATCGATCTCTCCTTTCTGCTTCGAGCAACACGATGCGAGTCGATTTTCGCACTTGGGAATTCACTCCTCGTGCTGCTACCTCGGCTATCTCTTGAATTTTGCTCTCCTCCTTGAGAGGAGCGCGGCAAAAGAAGAGGGTGGCGGGTAAGGTACTAAAGAAGATTCCAAGTGTGTTTAGGTGGATAATGCCTTCCTGCATCGCTACTCGTTTAGAGATAGATGTTACTTTATCAGCTATGATTTATACTAAACGTTGCAAGTAAACATTTTAAATTCAACTTTCAACTCGAACGGTATAAAAGATTTAAAAGAGAGAAAATGTAAATGTTGCAAAATTTGCCGAGTGTATTTTTCTCAAGTTTCGGGCAAAACGTGCATCGAAACGAATGCACATTGCATAGTTAGACGGAAAACCAAACGACTTCGCGACATTATGCGCGCGCGCTCGCGAGAAAACCATTCGAATGCACTTTAAAGCCGATCAAAGTTATTTCGCGCTAAAATAGTAAAGTAAACAGCTTGCGCTTAATGCGTCCCAGTACGAAAGTGTGCTACAATGCAAACAATTTTTGCAATTTTGAGCAACTGTTTCGCGTCGAAAACAAAACGGAAATACACACAACTTGTTAAATATCTACAAAACTCACCCTGCTAGAATAATGATAAAGATGATTACTTACATTCTTTGCCAATCTCTTGACGGGACGACTGCCCTTCCACCAGGTGATAATGGCATCAGGACGCGATCCTGACGAACGACATTCGACCTCGTAGCGCTTGTCAGCCGAGACGTGCTTCTCCTTCGTTAAAATATTCACGCTCTGCGGTTTTACTGCAACACGCAAAAAAGGGCACATGCGTTAGAGAGGGATGAAAGTGAGCTGTATTGCATTGCCGAGCACGCGAGTGTACTTCGTGCGGTAATATACATAACAATAAGGTGGCGGTTGCGCATCATTGGAAACGGCGCTCATGCGGCCAAGTTTTGTCATTAGCATAAGAATTTCAATATGTGCTCGTCGTCGTCCTGACATCATCGCCGCCCACCATCAGATACGCATCGCGTATAAAGAGATGAATAACACAGCCGAATGGCGGCAGCGGGGTGCAAGACGTGAAGAATATAATAATTGAATTATATGAAGCTGACTGAGTTTGCGTCGCACAAAATATGAGAATAAAATACCCGAATTGGAATTTTCTTCTCGGCTAACCTCCGCAACGCATTTAATTTACGTATTGTGCGCTGACAGCGATTTGCGTTATTTATGAATGTGCGAGCGCGCGCGAAATGATGATGATGATGATGATCGTGTGACACGCGCGCGCGCCCGCGTTCGCTCGCGTTTTCGCGAAGAAGTGGAGCGAAATTATGGTGCTTATTGTGAGCGAAATCGTATTGTGGCTGCTGGCACCCACCGAAAATCTTAAATATCTCGCGGAAGAAAGGTAGCGGCGCGTAGATAAATCAAGCTTCGTTGACATGAAAAGTGGAATCGTGATAAAAGCGTCTTGCGGCTGGCGTGGCAAGCCAGTCGAACTGTCGATGTCGTGCGCCGCTGCCAACCCCGTTCGGAGGCGGCAAAGGCAACGCAATGCCAAAAGAGGCAACTCTTCGAAAATGTAGCACGCGAAATACGAGTATCTCTCACGCCTCGCGAAGATCAACGCATCCGTACCACTAAGCGCAAACAAAATCTACAAAGTGTTCAGCAAAAAATTATCGCATAAAAAACCTAATTTTTTCCATCGTCTTTGCGGAAATTCAACAATTTATTCGCACACCCTGTAGCGGCAACAAACAACATGGCATACGAGACGTGGCAATACGATGGAAAGATACAAGAAAACACACGAAATACATGAAAATACATAAAAATGCATGAAAATAGGAGACGACAGGCGTCGCGACGCATCGCACATGAAAATTTATTTTTATTTATAAACGCAGCGCGTCGCATGAAGGCAATGTGCCGAGAATACTTAAATTTTAAGGGCGTTGTCTCACTTCCGGTCTCAATTTCCACATCCGCAACGTTCGTTCTTTTATTTTTCATTTTCATTTCCGCGCGGAAAAAGTGAAAACGAAACGAAACCGTATAGTGAGATTAATAAGAAATAATCAACTAACGAAGCGTATTTGATTATCGAATGTGCGCGCTGTAAAACGAAATGACCAACGCTCGAGGGAATTCGGGTTTTAAGCCACCCTTTGGTGATTTAATCACGTTTTATCTGCGGTGCACGATTAGTTAGATTAGTTGTCGCGCGCGTCGCGCAAGCTAGCGAGAAGGGAGGATGACGAAACACAATTCTTGAGTTTCGCAAGTTTACAACATTCCAGCGCGCATTGCACTGCCGAGCGGCATTCAATGCATTCCATTTTGGTCGGCGGGCGGCATTCGCCATTATCGCAAATATCTTTATCACAAAGAGCATCAAGAAAATCTATCATCCTTCTCCACCACGCGCACACAATCTCTATTCAACGCGCGCGCAATTCGATCTTCTTCGCATAGTTGCAATATGCTCCATTTGATTGCTGATGGATTTCGCATTGACCGATGGCACACTGATTGAATCCTTATTTCTCGTGCTCTTTTCTGCCGCCGCCGACCACGAAAACTCGTTGCCTTTGCACATTTTCAGCGTGCACAATTCGCGATATTAAACTTCGCTTCCTCATCGCCTTTCTCGGAATTTGCCCTTCGCAAACAAATCAAACTCGCTCATTGTTTTATCCGATCGTAAATCACTCCTCCTTTGCTCTCTCTTGCGCGATGACCATAATCGTCCAAGACGCTAGAAGGATTCATCGATTGGTCAGACAGTAAATTACATTTAATAAACGATTTAATAAAGGATTACCGCGCAGTTGTACAGGGCAGTCGCCAAACTGCACTTTGGAAAATTCGCGGGTTTGCGAGTGACGGCGCTTGATTCAACAATTTCGCCGCAAGCATTCTAAGCAATATCGAGCCGGGGTCTTAATATCAAGTAATATTTGATTAAATTCCGCACGAAATGAAACAAGTCGCAGGCAGATATATAAAAAAGCAGCTTCATATAATTTGAGACAAATGTATCCGCGCATCGTTTTTATTCGTCCTGTTTTTCTTGCGGCATTATTCTCAGAGTTCCTGCGCTCGTCCTTCCTCTGCGCGCACATATCCTGTTACGCGTTTATTTATATTTATGCGGAAATCTCCAATGAAATTTAAGACACGCGCGCCCGCGTGCGCCGGAATTTCGTACGTAATTGAATAAAATAAATAATAAGACAATGAAATTTACAATAGCGTATTTGTATTTTCGCCTCAGCGTGCACGCGCCGTTTTACGCTCGTCGTGCATTTCACTCATTTCGAGCGGAGAGTGAGGAGCTATCTCTCCTTATATGTGTCGTGTCCTTAGCGCAGAATAGGAAAATAGGAAATTTCTTTTTATACGGATTATCAACGGTTCGCATCCTCATAGTTAGATCTAGAGGGCGTCGTTTCGTCCTCATCCTCGTGCGGCGTTCTTTTTTCGTTTCACTGTCTCTCGCGTGCCGCATTCACTATTGTTGTATTTCATTGTATGTGCGCTCCCAGCCGTGTGCTTTTTTATATCCAGGCGCGCTTGAATCCTTAACATCCTGGCCATACAATTCAAGGCGCGTAACTGTTGTAACAACCGACTGCGCGAGTGAGTTACGAGCGAAAAACCCAGGACCATCTCGTCCTTCTTCTTTTCGCAGTGCGACGCCTTCTCCGGCGGCGGCGGCGCGCGCGCACCTTCGCCAACTCGTTGCTTCTTTCCGTTTAGAATTATTACGCGCCCGTCGCGCAATTCCCATTTCGTCTCCGACGTATATATCACCCCTTCTTCTCTACTTCTTATGGGCCGCGCGTTAGTAGAGTGTTGCTGCTGCTGCTGCCTGCTTCGTCTTCGTTTATATGTATGGCTAAACGAAAAACGCGGCGTGCACATAAAAAGCGCCATCCGCATAGATAAAAGATAAGAAAATGATCCGGCGAAATGTTGCCGGATAAAATAAACGCCGATCTCGTCGTGTAGATCTCTTGTAACGGCGCGGCGCAACTCAAAATATTCTATTCTCAGCAACTGACTGACTGACGGCTTCCAGCATTTTCGAGGAAGCGAATAATTGGCTGATTAATTAATGCCGGTACAATCTATCACGGATTTATTATCATTGCAGCGTTACGGCGACACGCGGCTCGAATGCGACAGGTATGCAAGATCGCGCGCGCGGGGGCGGCAGTCGGAATGCTCGCGCAACGAATGAATTTGCATCGTGTCGCGTGGCAGACTGAAAATTACATAAAGCGGGCGCGCGACACGCGAGCAAACAACACGCTGAAATATGCATGAATTTGCCAAAGTGTGCGCCGCTTATTGTGCTCGGCGCGCATAACAATAATAGGACGAATGGCGGCGGCAGTCGGCGTGGAAAAACAAGCAACTCTCATCAAGCGGCATATTTCACAATGACGGCAGCGCGTGTCTTCAATTTCATTCATGACACTCGCATATTTATACAGCTCTGGCGCGCGCGCGCGTGCATACATAGTCTGCGCATAGAATTAAAAACTTATCGCTCGAAATGGCGAAAAATAATGCGGCAAAGTGTTAAACTCCGATCGGGGGGCGCGCAAATTTCCATTCGACGCGCGGCGTAATGAATGCAAACACTTGGGCGTATGAATGCTGCGCGTAATTAAATTTAGAACTGCCAATTAACAATATAAATTGCAAATGATACTTATAAGCGTTTATGTAATTTCCCCAACGGCGTCGGGGTTGGCATCGATGGTGGCCCTTTTATTGCCGCCGATGAATACGGCGGGGGCGCGTACACCGCATTCTGCCTTTTGTTGGCGCTTGCCTTGGTTCGTTAAATTCGAGCGAGGCACAAGGAGCGCGTCGTTTCCACTCCAGGTTTCCAGTTACATCGCAACAGCATACAAGCGAGAGCCAGGGAGATGGTGTGTGCACTCTGGCTGGGTGGCTGACTGCCGTTTTGCATTGCTTCGTCGACGAAGCAGTCTTGGGACTAACGCAAGGAACACAAGGACGATGCTAAGCGATGAGATTGCGCATAAGGACGACGACGACGACGACGATGTCGACGGCGGCAAAGTGTTTGTCTTTGTGCACTCGTTGCAATTTACGTTTCTAATATTGAATTTCCACGAATGCCATCATCAGCGCACTGAATGCAAACATCGTGTGTACTCTGCCATCCGCGCATTATGACGTTATAAATCTTCACCGGGCGCGCATCCCCTACTTCAGGCGAATCATTCAATGCTGTGGCGTGTACGTCAACCAAGCGAGAGAGTAAACGTGCGAATAAATGCAATTGTCACGCTAAATTTTTCATTGCGCTTGGTGCGCTGGCACCGCTGCTCGAGCGTTGTGCTATTAAAACTTTCAAACCGCGCATCATTCAGCTTCTTCGTTTTCATTTGTGCCACCCTCGGCTTGATCGCGTAATTAATTCGCGCAAAGTATGCGGCGCCGCTTTTTCGTTGTCAACATGATGGAAAACATTTCACGAATTCCTCGGCAGTAAATAAGAAAGAAAAAAACTTGGTTGGATACTTACAATTAATATCTAAGACGACTAGTTTGGATTGGGCTGGAGCGATTGCACTATTCGCTGCCTGGCAGATCAGTCTTTGCTTGAGATGCTGGCGGCCGACGTTGGGAAACGTCAGATGGTTGACGATGGTGCCATCAGCGCGCATCTCGAACGTCTCGTCGATGACGGTGTTCTCGAGGAACCAAGTGAGCCGAGGCGGTGGCCGGCCTGCGAACAATAAAAGCACGCCACACATGAAGATAAAACATCCATATAACCACAAAACGACGCAGTGAAAACTCCACCAAGCGAGCGCGAGCGCCCGCACACACAAATTTGCCATTTCTGGCGCATTGAATTGGGAAGCAAGCAAACAAATTCCCCACAGTATGCTAAATATACCTCTAAAACTACACGCGCCCGTATTCCCTCTCGCAGAATAAAAGGGCACGAAGCATGGATGCGCGACGCGCGGATATTACACATATTTATTGCCCGTCGGGATCAAAATATAAACAAAGATTCGTTGTTGCTGCTGGCGCTGAGCTGCTGCACCAACCAACCTGACAGGGTTGCAACTGAATAGCCAGCACAGCCATCCTCCATACGATATCACTGCACTGTTATCAGCGGAACGCAAGCACTGAACGGAAAGAAAAACATGCTTCTATGTGGACGAGGGTGAGAGTATGGGTGTAGCTCTGTGGGCTAAATGCGAAATTTGATATGTACGCGATGTTTGAGTATATGTTACTACTGCATGCGCTATTGGCATCCGTGCGCCAGGATGCGGTGAGCTGGCATGAAACGCAAAACCGGAATTCGCAAAGATACACACATAGTTCGTCGGCGCCGCCGCCACCACCGACGACGAGGATGGTATTGAACACAATGACCGTGCATGCGGTTTTTTGCTCTTATCGCGTTGGCGGAAAAACCTCTTGTCAATGCGTCTTTACGATCGGGCGCACATTCGTTGAATATTCATACCGGATGCTTTTTGTTTGCTAGTCAAATACAGATGAATTGTTATTGCAAAATTGGTTTGCAATTCAACACAACTATAAGTTAACCTAATACTCGTTGCACTGTTGAAAACGTTGTTTATTTAATGCTTACCATTGGTATTGGTAGAGATGCACCACTAACTGTATCAAACTCTATTACATTTTAATTATATTTCCACCCGAATAACTACTTTTACTGACCTGTATTGAATAACCTGCAATAGTCAAGCGACAGTTGCACGTGCATGATTCAATGCGACAGGAAAATTCCTGCTTGTTACAAGCGCACACAGCGTGCGGAATTCGTACCGGAAAGTAAACAATGACAAAATTTACATGCAACTGCGACATAGGCAACCACAAATGCAATTTTTAAAAAGTAATAAGTTTAGCAGAGCGCGTAATTTTAAAAACGGCAAACGCCTCGTAATCGCCTTGTTCCTCTTCGGCAACGCTAAATTGCATTTCGAATCATACACGCGTTCAAGTTACGAGCGGGCGGCGGCTAGAGACGTAAATCGGCGCCCGCCGTCGCTGAAGCTATTATTAAGAGTAACGCTCCGGTCGGCGGTGCGTTAGGTCCTATTAGCGCGCAGATATAGTGTGTTCATTGTCGGCGTGGCGGAATGAAATTGAAATTTACCATTAGTGCAGTTTGTACAACGCGGAAATAGCTGCGCACCGAGCAGACGACGCCGATGCTTAACGGCTGGACGTTCGTGAGAAAATATATCCTTTGGAACGCAAGGCATTCGCCGCCGTCGGGCAATAATTCGTCCGGTTTTACTTCACGACTTCCACTAGTCGCACGCTCGCGCACACCAATCCCCCGCGCTTACGATAGTTAGCAGCCCGTTAATGTTGTTTGTTTAGACAATGTGCAAATCGATTAACATTTCTATGGATTATCTACTAACATTTAATTGCGGTTTACAGGATGTTTAATTATTATATTGCCCATTACTCAAACCTTGTCACGTTGTGTTTTAACGCAACACCCTGAGAATAGTTTTTATGATGATTAAACTCACAGTGCAAATATCGGACGTTTTGTCCTTGTGAAGAGATATAACGAAATAAAATACGCTGAATAGAAACGCGTTACGAACAAGTGGCAGAAGGACGTTAACATGCGCAGATAGTGGAATTAACGTTCGCCCCCACGAGTGTGTTGAGGAATACGAACGAAGCAAGCGCAAGTCGTGCAAGAAGTACAGAGTGGGAATAGAGCAAAGAACTAGTAGTATGGTATACTCACCGCCACGGACTTGACACTGCAAGTTGACGTCGGAGCCTTCGCTGAAATTCAGCTCTAATGAAGTCGTCGCCTCGCGCCGCCGCCCGTCGTAAATTACAGGTTTCTCCGGCGGGACTGGAACACAGAAAGAAAAGAAAGCGATGCGCTCAATTAGCTAATGCAATTAGTTTTTCCACATTTCATTTAAATGCTCGCATTCAAACAGAATTTCAATTCGAGCAAGGCCAACTCTTCAAATTAATCGAGGCATTCACGGATTAAACCATCACTTTCTGGATATTTGTTTGAAGTCCAATTCAAAAACAGAATTCAATTTTTTCATTTATAGCGCTCGCTGGCACAAAAAACGAGTTGTTAATGCAAGTTGCAACAGCAGCAAATTGATTAAAATGCATTCGTTCGATAATTAAAAATCAATTAGTTCTGGTAACCAAATTCCTCGCACAAAGAATGCATCGAGTGCATGTGGCAGGACAAGCGCCCGTGTGCCTTTCAAATCCTGCAATATATCCGAATGCAACATTTGTTTGCTTGCTCCGCCGCGGCGCACACACGAACCGGAGGGGATGAATGCGGGGTGAATTTATATTATTAAATTTGATGCTGAATTGAATTGAATGTAATCCGCAGCGGCTATCTATTTGATTCCCAGCAGTTGGAAGCAAGTGCAGCGATTGCAATTCCTGCTGAATGCACAAACTTGCCCGGTCTCGCTCGCTTCTTGCTCGCTTTTCAGCGGCGCACGGGAATGACATTTCACTTAACTAGCCGCCGAGCCGAGGCCGCACAATCGAGTTTTCCCATTCATTAGTCGTTTGCATCGGGAGCGCCTTGTTTGAATAAAGAATAATCCACATTGTATTCCATTCCTTTATTTATTTATTTTATTTACCCTCTCGCCGCCGCCACCGCTACTGCCGCCGCCGCCAATCGTCTAGCACGTAAATGGGCATCCCACATAACAAAACCGCAACGAAAGTCAAGGGATGAATGTGTGCGCGCGCGCTTCTTTGTCCATTTTATTTATTCACTCGTGACGGACGGGTTCATCACGCACGTTATGAAGCCGGCCGGGAGGGAAAGTGGAAAAGTCAACGTGACGAGGGCGAGTGCGCACCCCGTACCGTACACTTTGTATGAAGATGAGATATGAACAACGATACGTGACTTGCAAAGGAAGGATAATGCTATTTTTTTCTTTCGTCAACAGTATATACCTTGCAACAATTTTTCTGCAAGAAAATAAGTAAATTTCAAATTATCCGTTAGTTATTAAGGACACGAAAGCTTAACGCTACTTGGTCGTGAACCCTCATGGTCCTTGGTGACACGTGCTCTGAGAAATGAACTAATTCCAAGAAGCGTTGATTCCTCCTTTATGCGCCTTTATAAAACAAGAGCAAAATGGGTCTATTTCCCTATTGAGACTCATAGAAACGCAGCACTCGAGGAATGGTGCGTACGTTATGCTTCTTTATCTCTGCGGGTAGACGAACGCACGAATGCAACGTGGAATTATTCCCCAAATGGGTGCGTACCTCACTTGTGTGCGCGCGCGCGCGCGTATGTACAGTCAAAGTTTTCCTATTGTCAATTAACGTCTACCTTTTCGCTCGCTGGAGGACGTGGCTGAAGAGCACTCGAGTGGCTTTCCCGACTCGGCGCGCTATGAAAGAGCATACGGTACATGCGGCTTTAAATACAGCGCCGCCGCCACCGCCGCCGCGCCATCCCCCCCTAGAAGTGGTCGTAGTCATATCATCAACGCACAACATTGCGCATGAAAGTTTAATTAGGTCTTTCTTCCAGTCACTCAGTCAGTCTCTACCAGCACAACATCCTTGCGCTTTTCTCTTCATCGCGTGGTGTTTTCCTCTCGCTTGAGGTGAACGGATGAAGAATAGGACGACTACGCACAGCGCATAGTTAGCAAAGGGCGATGTTGTAATTAGGAAGGTACGTGTACGAAAATCCTTCTGCCCAATTAGTTGCACACTCATATGTGTACGTACGCGATAAGGGAGATTGACAAAAAGCAAAATTATTCATTATCCGGGAATTATCCTCAATTATCCCTGTTGAATAAATATGCTTTATTATGTAGCTGTATGCAAAGTTAACTTGTTTGTACATCAGTAGGATTACGCGCGTAATTATTCCCATATATACCCTCTCTCGCGTTTCTAAATATTTTAAAATATGTACCAAATGAAAGAATTAGTTTTCATTTTGCCGCCCTTAGTACCCTCATCATTGTGCTTTTCGTATTGAAATCAATGGAACGAAAGTGTCGGTAGCGAGCACATATTCACCTTTTTCTCAATGCAACAATATTCGAAGCGAATGGTTCGTGCATAGTTTGCGCTATTCAACAGTTTGGGTCCTCTCTCAACGCCGAGTTTGATTGCAATGATAATAATAACAACAACGGCGTCCATTGAATTTGAATAGTTACTATTCCCGCATTGCGCGCACCGTCGTAATTGTTATCATACGGGTAGCGAGCGTGCGCGGTCGATTAATAAACAATACGCTTTAACTCGACGCATTCTCCGCTTTTGTATTACACACTTGCTGGCGGCGGCGGCGGCAGCAATTCGCTTGCTCACTCCCAGCGTGCGGCGGTGCGCGAGTGAGAAATAGCTACTTACGTGAAATAACACGAAACGTCAAACATGCGGACACAAAGAAATCAAAACCGAAGAGACCGGAACGGCACTCGACCGTTGAAAATCGCGAGAACCTTTTGTTCATCAACGCGTGAAGCTCGGCAAACGCGGTGCGGCGCACATGTGTCCATATAAATGTCCCGGACTAATATCAAAACCAAAACTCCAAGGAGCGCAGGCGGTCGCAGGACCCCTTGCGGCGTGGCAGGAGTGGAAAGGATAACACGAAACTAAAAGGATCATTTGCAAACGAGGACAAATTGTTCATTGTTGGACGCGCGGCGACGCAAAAGTTTCAAATTAAAATTTAATCCGCAAGACGCATTTTCAGGCAGTCGCATGTTTTCGGTCGATGTTTTACAAAATGTTTTTTCATTGAAAATTACTAATTTAATCAAAAAATTAAACCGGCATAAATTACAATACAGCTAGGTATTCGTATAGGATACATTCACGTCGAACGAGATTTTGAGAGGAATGCGCGCTCGCGCTATTGACGAAAGAATGTGGCACGATTCCCACGCATTGCTCGCGCTTTTCAATAAAAATTTACTCGAATTTCGGGCATCGTTCGCCGCGAAATATATGTGCATTCGCATTAAATTTTTATTATTCTTGTATAAATTTGTTACAGCCGCCCCGCATTATTCTCGAGACGCGGCACGTATGAAATATTGCATTGTTTCGCATTTTTGCATAGCGCGTCACACACGCGCTCTCCTCTCACATGCGCTATTTGTTCGTCGCGTTTTTGCGCGCACCCGCAATGTTGTTCACATGCGCTTTTTCGCGCAAGTATTCTCGCATATGCGTTCTTTTGCGCCCCGAAGGCTAAAAAGCAGCGGAGGCAGCAGAGGCAGCAGCTTTGGCTCGTACGTCGTATCCGTTATAATAGCGCGAAATGTGCTGGTGCACTCTAGGGGATGAAAACCATCGGTTATGCTGCACTGCAGCACCACCGCCGCTGCCGCCGTCAGTGCCAACCTTATCGCGCATACACGAGGGCGGCAAAGCAGCTCTTAGCAATTTTTGCACACCTCGCCACTCACTTCGAACCTAACGATACCATGCCACAACCGCCACCACCGCCGCCGCCGCCGTCGTCGTCGTCTCTGCGCGCCAAACGTGAGAACAAGTAAAAAACGCGATGCATTATAATCGCTATCACAATAGCGATAAATTAAGCATGCGTTTGACGTTCACTGACGTACGCCGTAAATATATTCCTTATTGATTTATAGATAAAAACATAAAATGCTTATTTCCATCCCCTTTAGTGCAAAGAAAAGTGGGAAATTACAAAACTGTCATGAAATGCCGCTCGGGGAGAAACGAGTTATTGCTTCAAGTTATTGCCAACGCGTGATAAACGTCTTCGAATGTGACGCAAATTCGGTTTAGATTATCCTCATCTTAGTTTTATTTTTGTGCACACAAAATATTCAAAGATATTTTATTCTTATGTGCACTTTATCGACACATTGTATGCGCAGCAATGAGTTTATAATACTTGAGCGATAGCTAGGTGAAAAAAACCATAAATTAGAATCGTTTTGAATGTTTATGGCTGTATCGCGTTTTATATTTCCTATTAAATTGCAATGCAAATAATATATAATCATTTCGAAACGCGAGCACATTACGTGCAGACGGTGAGTGAGTATTTGGAAAATGGCACTCGTATATCGATATATCACATAGGGGGCTTGAATATTTGCGATGAAAAACAGGGTGCAAAAACTTATTACTGTCCATATATTCCAGCTCAAGAAGTGCACATGTTACCCGTGGAATAAGAGGAACAAGATGAAAAATTGATTCGTTTCGGACGTGCGATGATTTAAAGTTTTGCGCGTAGTAGTTTTTTTTCTTGTGTGTAAATTTTCAGTATGGTAATTAGCAATTCGAAGCATTAAATATTTAAAAGCACGTCGTCATGTTGAAGTACGTGAGCGGTGCAAATAATGCACGAAATTAATTTTGCACGGAAAGTGAAAAACGCGACACTTGCACGTCGTTCAAACAGCACTTGGGCTCGGCTACGCGTTTGATAGCACTTATTATGGAAATCTTTCAACTTGACGTTATAGATTTCCAGGCAACCAGTTTTCTTCCTCCACTGGGACGAGATCTGCTCCTCCACTCACTTCACATTTGAACGAGGTGAAAGTAAGAGGCAAGCGGAAGGAAGCAACGAACGAACGAACGAACGAACGAACGAACGGCGAGTGCTTGGGGTAGAGGGGTGGAAGTAAAGAGCTGCCTGCATTTGCATATCTAATTTACATGATTACATTTGCGTGTTGAGCAGATGACGAAATTGTGGTTTACAAGCGCCCGAGAAGAGCGAAGGAAACGCGCTTTTTGCATTCGACTGCGCACCGCGTTCGGATTAATCAGGAAAAGTTTGAAGCGCGCACAGCGGCCCACTGAGCGAAAACATCAAAATGTGCGCACATCGCGACGTGCACCTTAAGGAATTCGGACGACGGGTCGCTCGTCTGACGAATTGTTCGCGAATCGTTGAAGACAAGTGACAAAAGAAGATATTTTAGAGAGTGATCTCCTTTTTTTTGCTCGCAGATGATTATATCGAGAGAAAAAGAGCTATAATTTTCCTGCCAATAAAGCATTTTTTTGCCGTTCGACGAGCCGAGACGCGATACGAGAAATATCTTGGCAATAATATAAAACCCGGTTGAATAATGTAAAAAAGCTGAGATATAAAATGCTCTTGTCTAAAACGACAATTTGTTTCGGTCATTGATATAATAGATAACCACGTTTTCTTCGGCGTCGTCCTCCTTTGTAAGCTGGTGCGGCATTCACATATTTCTTTATATCGGTTTCTTATTCTATTTCTTGCAAGTGCAATCGAGCGCTTTTAGTGCTTGCGCAGCACCAGGTATCTCGTTCTTCGCCGTTTCAAGAGTTTGAGTTTCCTCGCCGCCCCCGATGGCGCTTTAGGAGAGCGTAACACAAGATGCAACATTTCCTCAAAGTTTTCACCGTTTTCACCTCATGAATTCGCATTTCCAATGATAACCCGATTGTTTTCGCAGATAGTTTATACCGCCGTTCGTAAAATATTGTGCTGCTCTCGCAACGGCAAAAAATATTCTGTTATTTCAACGGGAAAACATTTTGTTATTTCGCGAGGAAGAATTGGCCTCGCTGATTTTCGATTTTATTGCGAGCAGAGTATTTTGATTTCATAATGCAGAAGAGATAAAATAAAGTGAGTACTCACCAATGACGGTAAAGTTGACTTTGCTGTTTCGCGTCGGTGAGTTGCGGAAGTCGACGCGACATCTGTAAATCCCTTCGTCGGCGAGGCTGATGTTGTCGATGACAAGTGTCGCCGGGTTGGTGGTGGCACGGAAGAAGGCGCGATTGCCAAACACCACTTGCGACGACCACAGTTTTGCCTGATTGAATTGCCGCCCCCGCACGTCAAAACTGCAACAATCACAAGCGACACAACTCATTAAAATGCATTTCAATTACGCGCAATATCTATATTTGTAGACGCAATTTGTGTTTCCAGTTGAAATGCAATATCTGTGTGTGCATTCTTTGAAAAAGTGTATTATTTTATTCGAAGCAGAGTTGAAAGCCCGCAGGCCGCCCCCTTGCTATTCGATATTATACGTGCTGTGTGTGCAGCCGCTCTCTTGCTCGCTGGCTGGCTGGCTGCAAGGGAAACTCCAGTCACTTCAAGAGATAGCATTGTGAAATCACGACTTGCAAAACTTGCGCGGAATACGCGAATATACGCGCTTATATAAACAGCCTTCAGGTCACCGAGGAATAGATTAACTTTTAACTTCTTCTTCCTCCTTCTCTGCGCTCGCCGTTCGTTTACTTGCCGTCGTCCACCCACTTCAACTTCTTCGCTGACGGTTCGAGTGAAACGCAGTAAAGTGCGCCGAGATTTATCACAAAGTTTAATTTAGTTTTTAAAATATTTGCACGCCATGCAAAAATTAAATGTCAATACGAAATCTATATGGTATACACAGTTACTTATTTTATGATAGCGCATATAAAAGAAAAGCAAATCTCAAGATGAAGAAGCACGAGAGGGAAAAAAGCAAAGCCATTTCTTCATTTGCGCTGCGATCAAATTTCATCGCGCGGTAAACTTTGATTGGTTCTTAAGCACGCGAATATGTTTGATCAAATTACATAAAAGCTCGTCGAGCTTTCGCAAATCAATGAATAAATGAATAAAAGGCAGACGACGACGACGACGGCAGCCGGATTTTGATGTCGACGCCGGAGGTTTTATTCCGCCTCAATATTGATTGAGTGCGCTTCTTCGCCGTGCTCGCCTTCGTCGTCTTCGGCTTTTTATGAAAATATTTTCGCTTCATTTCGCCGGCGTGCGTACGACTCGTCGTCAGCGTCTTAATGGCGCTAGTTAAGTGTGTCTCTCGCCGCCTCCGGAGAGCAGTAAAATGCGCTTAAAACGCGCTAAACGAATGCGATTTCAATTGGTGCATGCTCGCGCAACGCGGGTTAATATCGGGCGGCCGTACGCGAATCGGCCGGAAGGAAGCAACCGCGGCTCAGGAGCGCAATGATAAAATTCAGAGCGGCGGCGGAGGCGGTGATGGCGGCTTTGCTGGCATAAGGATGCTATTAAAGGTTTACAATGTAATAAAGGAAGTTCATCAAACGCACCTTCATTGCGAAGACGATGACTTGAGATGGGTAATCGCAGATTAGGTTTTTCCATGACAGAATGAAGAAATTGGAATGGAAAGATGTGATAGTCATTCTCAGATTTAAATCATTGAGTGACGTTTACCCGACAAATATTTCAATTCTCACGACGATGGCAAATGATTTAAAGATGTCATAAGAGAATATCATAATAGTAAAATTGAAAAAGTTTGTTTTCGCGATTGGATTCACTTACTCAGAATTTTAATTTTGCATTCCGTTTTGTTCACGTAAAATAAAAACAAAGATTGCGCAATGTAATAAACATTTTTTCATGAAAAATACGCTCTCGCTGCTCAACTTTGAAGCGGGGGAAACACAATATTGCTCCGTATTACTTTTAATAATGTCGATCCAGACAAGTTTTTCTAGGAAGAAATTGATTACCGAGTAGTAATATACGAGGGAAAATTCGTGGCATGCATGCATAACAGAAGGCAAGCGGCATCGAAAAACTGCCAATATTGCGCAAAATAAGCAGAAAGTACTGCATAATTTGTTCGTTTTATTGCAGTCACCCTGCTCTAATACGCGCACAGCCGTCGACGAAAAAATACGTAGCCGTACTTTATACGCGAATCAAAGGCAGAAATATGGATGAAATGAAATGAAACGAAGAAATGTGTGGAGAGCACAAGGGCGCTGGAATAAAGTTAATAATCTAGCGTAATGTAGCAAAGATTTCGCATGTTTTCTCCCTAGTTAAACGCTTCCTTCTCAGGCGCCGAGCACCACAAAACGCCCATTTCTTGAGATTTAGATATCAATCATGCCGTCGAGAGTGCGCTACATTAAATCTACAATGCGCACTCAATCGCACGATATTAGAGCAATGTATAGCCTCGGATTGCGTCGAATTCGAATGATCAATGGGTGCGCACTGTAGACTGTGTGTGCGATGATGGTGAGAATGCTTTTTCGCCAAAAGGAGGGTTGAATCGTGCGCATCATTGGCCTTTACCGCCGCCGTTCGCTAAGGACACGCAGCTAAATGACAGCTATTTCGGCCGCTCGGCTCGCAATATTTTGATTGCCAAACTGCTTCTCGTTACGTCCGCTTTTCTTCGCATTCAGCCGCCGCCGCCCCCGAGAAAACTTTCGGAATTCAAGCTGCTCTCAACAGTGTTCCATGTTGGACCTACTGCCTAGCGAAGTAATTTCTGCTGAATAAGTAAAAGGAAAGATTACAACTCCTTTTTTCGAGAGGAAGCAAAGTTGATAAATATACGAATTAATATTTAATACTTAATTGGAATTGACGTGTCGTCATAAATAACAAAATCTGATTTGGCAAATTGAATTTTTCGAAATGCGCACGCTGACAAAATAGCGATAAACGGACATTGCGTTGCGCAAATACGGAACGTAATCACATAACGCAATATTATCGCAGGCGTAAAGTTGGAAAAATATTGGCAAATCGCGATCAAAATGTGTTTTTTCAGTCAGACAGTTCTTGTTTGCTTGCATTCGTTCAATGCATACTTTTATTCGCGCGGATGCGCTTTGAGAAAGTACCTACTTCCGGTTTGGCGCTGCGCAGATTTGCCAATTGGCAAGCGAAACCGCGGCGGATTTTTGCGCTGCTGTATGTATGTATATTGGATATCCGGCCATTTGGGCTCGCGCGAAAATGTGAACAAATAGCTCGCACAATTTCAACGAAAACGCATGGATAATATGGTTATTTCCTCACCGGAAACGCGCATGCAATATCATCGCGTCGACGCTGGCCATGCTCCACTTTGCGCTGTGGGTTTGTTTAAAAAGGCGCAACGCGAGCGTGTGTGTATGCGGCAAAAACGTCCTGAAAGATACTCACGGGAGAGATGATTTAAACTTTTCGCGGAAAATTTTCGTGACCTGCGATTGCCCGAGTAGCGAGAAACACGTACAGTCGAGCGCAAAATATAAATTGAACTCATAAACTCGTGTCGAAGTTTTTCCAAGGAATTTTTGAATGAAACTGGAGAGTGTCTGGAGGATTTTTCCTTTTTGTGTCCTGCTTCCTTCGTTTTTGTTTCAGCGCGCGCAAAAAATGGGGGGAAATTTCCGTTTTACCTGTATAAAGGCTCCCCAATTGTCTCCTTGAACCAGAGTACCATTGCAACCCCGTCGTCTCGATCCCTCGGAGTGATATCGCACGGCAGTCCTTTCTTTTTATGCAACACTCCTTGAACATCCTCCATGGGAACTGCAATTATAAAGAGAGAAATAGTAAAAATGCATTAATTACACAATTCAACTAGTTACAAATTTTTCCGGTTTTGCCAGAACAACTTTTTCACTTCTTCGTTTAGAAAGGAACGAGTAAAACGTACCGCAAAGAGATTACGTGATTGTATATTTCACCGCAAACGCAAGACGTAAACTTTACCTTAGTGGCTTCTTTGCTTCTTTAGCTCAGTCCTAATCCCGAATGCACATTGCTTGGTGCAACTACTAAAGAGGCATTATATCTATCTCTAAAGAGAGACGCGCGGCTGGCTTTCAGCCGCAAGGAAGTGAAAGATTTGCGACGACGACGATCAACGACTTACTTATTGAGGAGACCGCAGGACGTGAGGCAAAAAGTTGGCAATAATAAAATTGTAAAAGTTTCTAGATTAAATGACACTAAATGTCGCTTGACATTGGTTTTAATAACTGTGAGAGTTTTAAATGTTTAAATAAATCTGATTCGTCAAAATTAATGATTGAATGCCCAGTTATCAAATTTTACTCGGAATGGCTATAGAAGTGAATAAATGCGAATCTGGTAGTTTTGTTTATTATTTTCGTTTAGCTACGCGAGCATCAATCAAGTTTTACTGTCAGACTTGTTGCAGTTTTTAATCAAGTCACACTGCTGTGCACCGCCTGTACGAATGAAACACATTGCTGCATTGTTACAAAATGCGAAAACGCTTGAGAGACGTTGCAAGTTGCATTCGTAGTGCAACAGCGCAATCCGGGAAATTCAATAGAATCAGTGGCAATACAGAATGTTACGCTCTTGCTTTCTTCTTCACCATCACATGCTCAATCACATAGTTATCCACTGCTAACATTTCCAAAATTTGATATATTTTTGAACCCTAGAAAATATAGAAAGCATAATGCTCGAAATGTGAAAGAAAATTGGAACCCTTATTGGGTAGTTATCTCTTCTTTCTCGGCCACTACTTGAGATTTTCAGAAAAAGACGGAGGAAAGCACTACTAACGATTGAATAATTGGGTAGGGCATCGAAAGAACATCCGAATTATTCAATCTTGATTGGTGTCTTTATCATCTTTTTCCAATATTCCAAGTAATGATCAACATTTCTGGAGAACTTCTGGAGATAAAATGGTTTACTTTCGTAAGACGTCAAAAACGTTTGATTAATTTAGCAAAATTTCCTTCAGATTTTACTCGCGCTCAATTTCAATTTTCATACATCTCTTGCCATTTGTTTTCTACTGTTTTTATTGTTTCGTACTACTACTGTTTTCTTTTGCGCTTTGTAAAGTTACAACGCGGAAATTTTTGAAGTTGCACGATATAAAAAAAACTCAAAGACTAAGCGCGCGAGGCGGAGAAGAAGAAGAAACTCGAGTGGAAATTCATGAAAATCTTAATAAGAACTGCCTGTGCGCACGAAGGAGGAAGAACTAAAATACGTGACTTGGCAATCTTAACTTGTTATTACATTCGGTTTTTGCGCCAGTTTTATATTTCACGCTTTTCATTCGGCGTACTTTTAGTTGTTAAACTTTGTTTGTTGTTACGCAATGTGATTTATATTTTTAGTTTGGATTTCTTCGCGACTAAATAAATCTTTTGATTAAACGCCGTAATAATGAATAACATGCATTAAGCACATCTTTGTGCGGCAAAACCAAAAACAAAAGCACACCAAAGGACGATGTGCTAAAACGTTGGCGAATGGCGGTGCCATACACACATTACTACCATCCTTGTGTGTTAAGCGTTTTGTTAAACGGTGTTGTAATCGCTCGAATATTGCCACCGTTTGCTAAAGCCGCTTGGAGCGCGAACGCGCGCGCCAAGAATATCAGAGAGCGGTAATATTTTATTCATTTGCGAAAATACGATTAGAACGTACATATGAGGGAGCATATCTGCGAGCAGCGCGCGCGCGAGCCTTTCTTTCGCGAGAACGTTATTACCGCCTCCGCCGCTGCCGCCGCGATGGATGACGATGCCGAATAGCGCCACGCCACCGCCGCGTGTGCTCGCGCCAACAAACAGAGAGAATTATCAGGGACGTTTTACTTCTTCTGGTTAAAATTAACGAACTAGAAACCTGGGATAATCCGCGCCGAATTACATAATGGCTTTGCGCGCTGGCAACACTGGCGGCGGCGGCAACGTTCCGGTACTAATTCGGGCTTACCAACCAAACTCATTTTTTGTTTCATTTCCCTCATTTTCACAACTTTCGCATAAAGCAGCCGCACACATGAGTTGTACAAGCGCAGCTTAATGCTCTCCGCAGTACGCGCGCGTGCGCTTTTATCAATTATTACAATTACGAGGCTTAATGAATATGTGATTAGAGCGTTTCGATTAATCTCAGTGAGTGTATGTTGCTATCTGCTGATTGATTACATTACGGATGCACACAGCATGTGGGTTGAGCTGCTCTGCAATCAGAACAATAACAATGACAAACCGAGTTATCAATATCGCAAAACTCTACTCATAACTATAATAATTTTTAATTTCCATTTACTAACACGAAAAATTTTACGGCTTTTATTAATATTATAATAAATGCCCGCGTGTATGATGTATTGACAAGGCAATTCAATAACAACATAGCCGAATTTATAATTGAAAATGCATTCGATAATATTGAACTTTTCTGCGGTTTTGTTATAATAACTATACGCAAAATTGCACGCTGTGATTGTCAGCGACAGCGGCATTTATCGTTGAGTAATTTTCATTTATGCGGCTGTGCGGATTTATATTCAAAATAATTTTCATTATTTCCATCATTTTCATCAGCAAACCCGCGACTGTGAAATAAATATTTTAATTGATTAAATTATTATTTATAAACGCAAATGAATAGCAATCGTCGCATTGGTTTATAAACTTTTTCGATAATTCACATTATTGTGCGAATTGTTCACTTTACACATCGAAAATTATAAATAAAAATAGCAACTTTACGAATTAGAATGTGGAGCAGTGCAAACTCGTTTCAGCCGAGAAAATAAATTCGAGCGGCAAACAACGGTGGCGAATGGTGGATTTCAATTAAAAACTTACGAGATATTCCGATGGCTATCAGTGATACATGAACGTAGGTACATAATGATAAAGTGGGTGATAACGCTCATTAGTGCTTAACCTAAACAAACAACAAGCTAGCTGCTCATTATTTGTGCGCAACTCGTCGTCTTTCGCGTTCGATACGTTTCGGATCCAAATGAGGTAATAATAGAGAGTGAGTTGAATAATTGCAACATTGCCAACGCAGATAATTCGTTAACAAGACCGCAAACGAAATAGGCGTATAATCTGTGAATAAGCAGTTGTTCTGCATTTTAAATAAACTCAAATAGTTCTGTTTTGCGGTTCAAAGTGGAGAGTAATTTATTTACAGGTAAACACCCTATAAGTAACAAGGGGCTTAGGTTACTATTTTGATGACATGACGTATGGACGTGAACGCGAGTTCGTTACGCGAGTGCCGGTGTCTGTTATCAGGACAAACAACGCACCCCGCCGCCGTTGCTGCCGTCGCCGTCGTCGTTGTGCGGCCTTAACAAGCGCGCACGCTGTACATTGTCGATGATGCAAGAGTATATAAACAGGCGGTGGCGGTGGCGGTAGTGACGCTCGCCGGACGCGTCGGCCGGAAATCCCCCAAAGGCAGCAAAGACGTACGACCGGAAATACAATTGATCCAGCAAATAGGCGGCCCCCGTACAATTACCGTCTTCGAAGGAAGTGCGCAGACAAGACAAGACAAACGCGGAGCGCTTTTCGTGGGATACTTTGTGCGTTTCTTACGAGAGTGGCGGCGGCTGGCAAGGTGCGCAAATCCAAAGTCACGTTGTTGAGCGCGGCGGCCGAATCGAATGAAACAGCTTGCCTGCCGCAAGCGGGCAACCAGCTGGCAATCTTTGGCGGCGGCGTGCGTGATCGGCAGCCATAAAATCCGAGCGGGCCAAAAGCGAACGAACGTTCTTGGAATACAATGAGCAAGCAAACGTCCGCTCGGCTACCACCAACAGTTTCCACTCTCATATGTATAGAAAATGAATTCGTTTTATGCGCGGAACAACAAATAACGCTCCACAATCGAAACCGCTTAGATTGCCAACGATTTAGCCCCCTACAATTCGCCTCGTTTTATTTGCATATTCTACATCAATTTCAATTTAATTTAAAATTGCTTTCGACTATCAAACGAACGATACGAGAAATTGCTCCCGCGCGTGATTCGGGCATAGTATAAATATTATTTTAAATATGCGCGAGCACAAATTAGTGGAGTTGCTCATAAATATTAAACAATCAATCATCCAGAATGAAGTAAACAATAGGCAACTACTACGGCTGTCATCGGCGCGTCTCAATACCACGATTCGCACGATTAATGGCTTCGTTTCAGCTTTCAGCCGTTAAGCACGCTAGACGCATTGTTGTTAGAGGAAGCAAACGTTGAGCACATATAAATAATTGCATTAAACAAGGCGTATTTTCGTCTTACAGCTTACGGCTTTGGCTTTTGGCTGATGAAACCACCATCGCCCGCCCCCCTCGCCAGCGCCATGTCAGAGAATGACGACGTTTTGGGGGTGAGCGCACGCGGAGGCGGCTGTCGATTGTGCTTACAAAGTGCGTTTCGGTTAATTAGTGTTTGTTGTTTGTTCGACAATATTTGGCATCGCTGCTCGCGCTGCTGCTGCCGTGCTTCCTTGCGTCGTGCGCGGAGGAGAGCGAGTGCATTAATTCGAAATGCCCGCCCATAAATAAAATAGCAATCCGTGGACATTTGTAATCTCGTAATATTCGAACCGCTGAGCTCGCAACACGGCTTTTGTTTATGTCGGCCGCGTATTCACAAAAGGGATGCGCGCATCGTTATGGTTTGTTTAGCATCCCTGTTTCGAAAAGGGATTGCTTTATTTGTACGTTTGTGGCAGCTGGATAAACTTCTCGCTCACTCTCCTCCTCCCACACTGACTTCATTATTTGTTGATGGACTATAAAAACCCTTCAAATTTAAGACAATAATGCACTCCAAAATTTCGCAACTTTTCAACTTTATCCTTTTACTTTTTCCCGCGTGCGCTCGCGAGCGCTGACAACATTTAGCATTATGATTTTTATGCTGACATAACATCCATCATACTTGCGCACAGCTAAAGGGTGGCTCGAAGTGGTAAGTTTAATGTTTAATTTGCACGAATACGAAGAATCCCAAGAGGACAATAAAGAAGAAGTCGTACTGCTGTTCTTGTTGAGTTGGCGCGCGAGTACGGCGTGAGGGATGAGATACGTGTGTATGCGTGAAAAGGGACACAAGTCCTCGTTCAACCCTCTGTTATCACTCACATTCTGGCGTTGAAACGCTAACCTACAAACTGCTACCGCCGCCCGCCCGCCGTCATTGTCGTTCCGCATACGAGTATGTTTATATCAGGCTCACAAGTCACGGCATCTTGCATAGAAAAGTTTGTAGCCTACTCAAAATTCACGCGGCGGCCGCCTCCTGCCTGCTCATGCTCTCTTCTGCTTCTTATTCCGCGCTTTGTTTGCCGCCGCCGTCGCCGCCGCCAGCCGATGCGATGAGGAACTGCAAACAGCGATGGGGCGCGTAAACGATGCGCAACGTATTGTCAAATAAGAGAATAAGAAATACCCCGGCATATACAAGGGGTTTTCATAGGGTTTAATGTGCTTTGCTGGATTGACAAAATTAAAATTTATGTATCCCTAAGATGTTGAGAAATAACTCTGGAGCTGATGTAAAAATTGGACTGGTTGAGAGGGGTTGAAAGCGCAAATAAAACCAACGTGAATGGCTGTTTTTCTAACGCGTTTACAGCATATAAATTTTTGTTTCCTTTACGTGCCGCATAAATAAAAATAAATCCGGCGACAGGGTCGTCGAAATATTGAAAGCGTTAAATCTTGATCAGTCTTAATGTCTACGCGCATTGATGATGCGATGCCATGACAGGAAACGCATTAAAACCACGACGTTTTCGTTGATGAAATATAAATCCGAAAAGTTTTCGTGTGCGTCGTGTATTTGTTTATTCTTTAATTTATGTCGCAACGTACGTCGCAGAAAGAGGACTAAGTGAAGTCGCGCCGTCAACTTTGCGTAATTGAGTTTTCCATCCCGAAACACATCGGCCAACTATGGCGACGCGCCATTCGGGAGGAGAACGCGGGGCGCGGCGGGGCGGCTAAAGCAATATGAAAATGGTCTGCCGCCCGCCATATATTAAGGACGAGGACGGCAATGATCTTACGCTCGCTCACCTGTGCGAAAACTCGAAGAATATTGCATTTCTTAGCAAAGACAAATTTGATTTTCGCTCAAGGTGATTCCCCGTGAGGTAAGTTACCCTTCATTACTTTATATGCCCTCTCGTCCTGCACACATAAAGAACACGCGCGAGCCAGCGAGGACGACGACGAAGAATAGGCAAAGGATGAAAACACCCAGTGTTTAAGTGTACCTCAAGGTAATCTGAAGTTTGAGAAGCATCTTGGGATAATTATGTTCTCACTCTTGTTATCACAGCGTGAGAAGAGCACAGCGACCTCTTTCAAGGCTTCGTCTGCTCGAGTTTCATCATTTGCGACCGTAAATCAACCGGAAAACAATTTAACTAACTTTTCACCGACGAGTGTGTGTTTGTTTGCTTCGCCACGTCATTCGCATAGCGTTGAGATGAATGTGGTTGTTGTGGTTACCTGCAAGGTAATTGTCCTGCGCGAGGACTAATCAAGAAATTTATGTGTGTGTGTGTGTGCGAGTGCGTCGTTTCAGGACGAAATAAATGATTGTCAAATTATGCCGCAATACAATATTGCGGCGCCCCAAAGTTGGAAATAATCACTGCGTGACGAAACCGGACCGAGAAGTATTTGCGCGTATTAAAAAGTTGCGGGATATCCGTTCCGGGTCCCCGATGAGTTATGAGCGTGGCCGCCATAATATTTCTCCGCAAGGTGCATGGATTCGCATGTATTTTCATGCATTTTCATCGGAGAGAGAGTTCGTATACACTTCTTTTTTTTTGGGACGCTTCCTTGTAACACCGACTTGCACCATTAAACAACAAAGTAAGAGGTCGCGTGTGTGACAAACTCGCAAAAGCAACACTCGAGTTAGTGGCCGTCGAGCACGCAATATTAATTCAACTTTACTCTATTCTGACGTGTGCAATGCAGGCGAGGAACACAAATATAAATTGTAAGCGTACGGATGACAGGAACGAAGCGAAAGAAAGTTGAACAAGTTATTATTTTATCTGCACGTAATTTTCAAATTTGCAATAAAGCTATGCAATGCTAGCCACCCCACTTGCCGCAAATAGCAAGTGCGCTACTTGAATGTAACAAGATTAATAGATGGAATACGAGGTCTTAATAAAATGCGAATACGTATGGATTTTTTGCAAAGCTCACTCAACATGCGATTGACGACGCGGCGCGGTGCTTCAACGAAATAATATATTAAAATTACATTTCCGAACGCGTGTGCGCGCTGACGCTGGCTAAATTAAATTTTCCACTTTACCCGCCAATTTGATTGGAGGCGGCTTTACGACGATTGGCGCATATAAGCGCGTTTTTAAACAAATGCAGCACGTAACACGCCGCATGCTTTAAGTCTATTGCTAACAGTTTTATTTATAAATAAATTTCATTACGACGCGCGCGCTCGCGCTGCTTTCAGCCAACTCGTTCGTGTTGTCTGGCTGCGTGTTGTGTGCTTTGCATAAAGATTCCGCAGCACATTTTACCGCCGTCGCACACTGAACGCTGAAAGCACATCGTACAAATTGATTCGGTGACTCGGCTCTCTGCGGGCCGCATTGCCAATAAAGACAAATCTATTCGGATATCAGTGCTTTGTGCACAATTTACGCGCAATGTGCGCATAGAAAATTGTAATGCATTCCCATAAAGCACAATAAACGAGTCAAATGCGCCGTGCAACTTATGCCACACTAATAAATCTGTATGCGCATTCAATGCTTCGTTCTGCACTTGTTTCGCCGAGTGGAGCGAGTTCGGATAGAGTTGTAATCGTGAAAAACGCTCATTCAAAGACATTCCTCAAGTGAAGCAGTGATAAACTGAAATATATTCAATTCGAGTGAATTGAATTGCGAGAGCACGATATGAACGCAAACTGAAGCCGCGCGCGTCGAATTCAACTTATAAACAATAACAGCAATTCAAGTTTCGTGCGAAAGGCGCGCACAGCAAGTTTAATTGGAAGGCACTCCAAGTGGAAAGCGCGAGTACGCGCGCGACCTCATCAAATGCGGGCTAAAGAGAGGTGCGCGCCGCACCAGGGAGCGGCGAGAATTCGTCGCCGCTTGTGCTCCTCTCGCTTGCCGTGCTTGTTATGCGCATGCATACACTTCAAGAAGAAGAAGTAGCACTCGTAGCGTTTGCAGATTGAGCCGACTGTTAGCAATAGATAAATCAAAATCGATTCAAACTTCTGTATTCACCACCAGCATAAGGGCGGCGGTGAACTGTTTTAATTAGAACGGGGACACGTTGCGTCTCTGCACAATTACAACTTTCAATTCGAATCTTTAAGTTTCTTTGCTCGCAATTCGATTAAATAACCCATAACTGATTTCGAATATCGTCGATTGCTCTTTTATCTATCTATCATTTTTATTTGATAAACAACAGCGGAAAACTCCAAAGCGGAAATTAAAAATTTACGATGACATTGAAACAAAATTAAATTAAGTTAAACTATAATAAAATATCCTAGCAAACATTTATTGCACTATACAAACTGAATGCTGCTATTCTTATTGCATTCGCACAATGAGAAATTCGCAAACGAAACGAATGAACAATGACAAAGAAGCGAGCCTCTTAAATATTGCATTCTCGCTATTTGTAACCGAATGCTGCGCCATTCAACGTTGATTGTGATAAATATTCATTTGCACAATTGGCATGCGCGCGGCATCACTGGAGAAATATGAGCGCAAGGAGCAAAAGGACGAAAATCTTGTTCCGCACGCGTCTCGCGATTCGGTGCGCCATTTGTGCTGCGCTTCAAAGGACTAATAAACTTTAATTAGTTTTATTAGCGCTACTGCTATTGCGAATTCCACAACGTTCCTGCTTATTCATTCACTCGCTCACGCACTGGAAGAGAAAGAGGAGGCGCAAGTCGCGGAATAAATGCAAGTTAAATAAACGAATAAACGAATCGAACAAACGCTCTTCCTGTTTCGCACGACTATAAATTCAAGTATGTTTTATGCGTTTCACACTGCCTCCTTCCTTTCGCTGGTTGGCTTCGTTACAATTCGTTAGCCTTATTTCCTCACCCCCTGGATTCCCCATCCCGTTTTAGCGCGCGCTGTTATCCCTTGTTTAACGTTTATTATTCAAGTAACTATACGTGTTTGGGTTCGCTTCGCTTATATTCTGTGTGTTGTTCTTGCATTTCTTGCGTTTTGTTGCTTAGAATTTAAACTTGTTTGTTGTCGGTTATGCCTTGGAGAATTTCTTAGCAACATTAATTCCGCCAAACGACGACGATGGCGCCACGAGCGCAGGACTAATTTATAGACACGTTTTAGGCGTATACAACAGAGGAGCGCGCGCTCCTTCGATCAGCGACTATCGCAGGATTACAATTCTGCAATCGCAACAAGGATCATGTTAGAAATCCGCAGAGAGAAATTTAACAATTGCCGATTCTTCCAAGGAGCGGATGTTTGGTTGGGATTAGAAAGTAAAAAAGTGCACAAAACACTCCCAGGATGCTACTAAGATAAACAGATAACAAGCAATCCCTTTTTCGTAATGTTAAATTCGCTTGCATTCTCCCTCTGGGACAGAATGAAAGTGTTTTAGTCTTTAATTTATTAACTCGATTCAATGATTTAAGTGCGCGCGCGTTTTGTTTTGTCGGTTAAACGTTTGAATAGTTTTAATTTGAAATAGAAACGTGGAAATTGTACGGTGGAAGAGGTTAAAGCTTTAATTTAATTTTATCACCGACGCTGACAACAAAGAATACCGGAAGGAGAAAAGCGGGAAAAGGTACATTTTAATGGATCTTTTTATCTGCGCGTAAACGGTGATCGTCTCCTGGCTTTGTTATCCCTTTTTTATTTGCCGCTTTAGCGTATCGCGTAATTTAACTGCCAACGCACTTTCAAGGTATCGAATTCTCTCTCTCTCTCTGTTTTAAAGTGTGCGCGCACGGAAAAACTGCACGGTTTTATCCGAATTTGGCGCAATGCGGTCATCGTACTTGGGCTGTTCTCGAGGATTTGAATTCATTTTTAAGATTAACGCAGACCTTTACGGCGGCTCGCGAAATTGTAACTTATCACGGAGCAATACAAACACGGCGCAGTGATACGCGCGATGGCGGTGGCGGCGGCGGCTGCGGGAAAATTATGGAAATTGATGCGTGCACGTAGTAGGCCGGAAAAGGGTTCGTTCGGGAAATTATTACGTGCCCGGCGAGGGAGCAACATAAATTCGCCGGCCAAATGTCTGCCGGAAATCGAAAATTCTAGCAAATTCGCACAAATATTGTGTGCGAGTGCGGAAGTGAGCGGAAGGCGAGCGCCGTCTTCGGCAATCGGCGGCCCCCGGAGCGCCGCGTACAAAAATCTTCCGGGCAAAGAGGAACAAAAGCAATATGAGAGATTGAATAATTTATAATAATATATACGATAGTTTCGTTCAATTGAGAAGTATAAAAATTCCTGACACGTTTCGCCGCCCCCTTTTTTCCGGCCCATGTTATTTCATTTTGTCGAACATGTTTTTATAACACTATTATTTTATGTTGCAATAAATAAATCTAGAAATTTATTGTTCTGCCCGGAAAGTCAAATAATTGATTACGCAAACAACAACAACAACAACAACAACAGCAAAAGCAAATGCATGCAGTGGTCACAGTGAATGAACGTCGAGTGTAATTTTGATAATGATCACACATCCGCGAAACGAATGCAAATCGTGCGCGTTTTCGCTAAATTAAACAAATTGGATTGGATTGCTGTTTCGGTAGCACTTAGCAGCAGGATGATCGCTCGTGTTGAGTGCTCGGCCGCGACATGCGTGCACAATATTGACATTCATCAATCGTATATTTGGCGAACGTGATGTGTAGGTTCGCGATTAGCTAACAATTATTTATCCATTAAGCCGATTTTATTGCGGCGTTTAGTCAGTGGCGTATTTTACAACCCTTTCTGCAGGTGGCGAATTTACGTCATCCCTCGAATTATTATATCCGTTATGCTCATTGTCGAATTTTATTACCGATCGTATTTTATTACATGCGAACTTCGACTTGTCGGAATGCGGAATTGAAATATAAAAATCAAATTCAGGATCAAAGTACAAAACACGAGCGTGGCAGCCAATAACTTACGACTAAAGTTGCCGGGCAGAAAACGACAAAACAAGCGCGTCCTCGCGCGACTGACTCTTCTCTTCTCTTCATAGTGCATTCTCGAATACGAAAAGTGTACTTCCAAGTCATGAATACTTGAATCGCGCACCTGTCCAATGCATATTTTCCGCATTTTCCTCCAACGTCCGAACTTTGCACGATCGAGACGCTAGCCGAGCATGAAAACTTTTCTAATAGGAGATGCGCCAATGCATTTGACATTCAGGAATCTCGATCGCGTTTGAATTTTCGATCGCGCTCAATATTCTTTCCTCCTTGTAATTTTCTATATTAACTACCAGCCTTCCCAACTTTTTTTCTGCGCGTAATAGTTTGTGAAAATAATTCGTCGAGCAGGAAGTACGGCAAAATCGGAAGCTTAATGTTCGACGATAACCTAAATAATAGAATCTTCATTATTGAAAGATTAGTTCTTGGAAGACGTCTGCTATAAATTAGATCCAGTCTAAGGCGATGGAAAAGAACGACGAATAAACGAACGAACGAAAGAAGTTATAAAGTTATTAAGCACGTAGTATAACTATGGTCGGATAAAAAGATAGAGAGAGAATTGGACGCATTAAACGGACAAGCGCTGTGCGTCGTCGTTTGATGGCAGACGGCGGCAGCGGCGGATCGGTATCTTATCAAACGTATACTCTGCCTTCCTGCCTCCCGCCACCCCCCTCCGAATGCCGTCGCTAATAACCCTGCATGCTTGCGCTTTTTCTCATTCATACTCATACGAGCCTTCAACAAAATATCCGTATTTAAAGCGAACGCGCGTGTTTGTGTTGGCGTTCATTTCATTTCGTTCACGGAAGATTCGCGCTACTAGCGCGCTTTATTACAGCGAAATGTCTTTTATATCAGTAATTACTACATTGTTATCTTTTTATAGCCGCGTGCGCCTCGCAACTAGCCAACTAAGCAGCAAGCGAGCGGTGGCATTCTCCTCCTAATACTTTATTGTATTATTTATGGTCGCACCGTTTTTTATTTTCCGAGCGCAAGTCACCACGATGCGCAACATTAACGCAATTACATTGTGGTGTTTCATTCTGCAAGCTGATTCATCGTCATCCAGCCAAGCTTTATGCCGTTGCACTTTTACATGCAACGTGACCGATGAATAAAGGATACGCTACACTCATTTGCGGTTATTATCAGCTGGCTCTTTCATGGGAACGCAAAGACAATTTAAACAATTGCAGTTTACACAACTTACAAAAAACCGTAATTAGTGCGTCTCAATGCCACAACTATACATCACAAATTACTGTTTACTAATTATGTAATTGAGTTCCTCCGTAATGCAACCGTAATTTAGCAAGCGTTTTCCGTATTTGTTTGTTGTTTGTTTGTTTGCTTGTTTTAATCAATGCTGTAGCAGGAAACAAATATGTTTCTTTACATTGCCATCGTGACATTATTTGCTTGTTATTCATAATGCGGCGACGACGAGGACGAAAAACGCGAAACGCATTGAGGAGCGAATATTGAGAGCACTTAGAAAAAGCGCACGAAAACGTATTAAAGGCGTGCGTCGTAAAAGTTGGCAAAACGGCCGCTTGAATGCTTTCGAATGGAATGAAACACGCGGATTGCCATCTACATATACACACGGCAAGGCATCACGTCAACGCTGAGCCGATTTTTTTATTCGGGGGCGGGTGTGAGCCACTCTCGTTTTTTTCCTCGATTCTTGTTTTCCTGTTTGCCTCGCTTCGGCTCGCACGCGTGCACGCTTCGGATTTATTCATTTTTTATTTTTATGTTATTACCAAAGTGCCTCGTTGATATGTAAACATTGCGCATATTGGGACGACGAATATGAACACATTAATTTTATTGTTTAATCAATGTCTCTCCCCCCACGAAAAACGTAAAAACCACACACGAAATTACCGTTTTTAACGTGCCGATTATTGCGGCAAATAACGATAACTTTGCTAGTTACAAACTTTTCGTTCCTTTTATTATTAATCTATATTTGGACTATGATAAAACAAAGAAATGTAATTAGTTCGAGGAATTTTCCTATAAAGTTCATAGGTTTATGAACTTTGGAAATTTTGAAAAATTCGCCCATTTTCATTTCCAGAGAGAAACATGTGTGTCAGAAGTTATTTTAAGATAAACAAATTATTATTCGACTAAAATGAAAATGATTAATATCATCTATAAATAATGAAAACGGTGCGCAGAATTCGCGCAGTAAAACAAAAATACGGCTTGACTGATATTTTACAGCACTACTAAAGAAGCAAGGTGTTTGGTCGTTTTTCTTTATGGCTAATGACATGCAAAAAATGAAAGACGGCATGCGAAAGCGTCAACGAAATGAAAAGAATCAAGCGGCGTTTTACGACTTATGACTTATAATATCAAGGTGATCAAGGGGTGGTGGTAGGTAGTTAAGAGCCAGTCTGTGTGTGCCTGCTTGGAATAAATCAATTATTTAATAAGTCTGGCGAATTAGGCCACCCATTGAGCTCTCGCCTACCAATTTCCTCACAATGATGCACTACGTTCTGACACGGCGAGCCGTCGTTGGCGGTTCTATAAAGTGACAGTCTAGTGCAAGTTTCACACACATCGCTGCCGCCTCCACCGGCGGCTAATAGGCTCGGCGCGCAACGTCAGAGAGAGCTCATTTCATTGTCCGCAGGGAGTCCTTTCGCCTTACGCGCGCGCACATACACTCGTAACGAGACAGGATGTGCAGTGCGCATATTTGGGTCACTCGTATAAAGATCTCTGGCAGCCGCCTTCTTTTGCCGCCTAATGGTGATGACGATGATGACTGTCTTAATCAAACAAAGCGTGCAAGACAAACGAAATCGTAAATTGCACGACGACAAAATGAATGATTGGGCTCGTACGCGGACAACAAAAGGATGATGAAAAACTTTGCGGAGAAAGAATGGCGAAACTTTTCAGCGTTGGCGGTGTGTCTATGAAAGATGAAAGTCGCACACGATTTAGGGCCGCGCGCGTATAGAGCGGCGGCGAAAGAAAGGTCTGGTAATAATTGCTCTTCATAGTTGAAAAGTCTGCAAGTAAGTGAAATATGCCATGAATTCGTAGTAAATGGAGATTTTTTGATAGATAATTTTCCCATCACTGCGACTGCACCGTGGTGCCAATGGCAAACGAATGAATAATTCACGATGGATGGGGATCAGTTTTCCATTTTCTTCGTATAGGCCGCCGAGGAAAGCGAATGCCACGCACACTTCTCGAGCCTATCAACTGAATGCTATTAGACGCTTCATCGTTCAATGATGACGGCCGCTCATTATTTACGCTCGTGTTATTCGAGTGGAAAATTCAACCGGAAAATTCAAGAATCCAATCGCGCCGTGGTTTACACGCACCTGAATTTCGCTGAATTTCGGAATAAAAAACGGTTTTTCGAGGAAAACTATTAATTTCTTTGCAAACAACCAACAGAACAAAAAATAAACAACGAAAGTTATGGGTATAAAGTGTGCGCATAACAACAAGGTATATCTATGTCTCTCCGGAGGGTGCTTAAAACTGTACGGCGCAACTTACTGCTACATTAATTCTGCTGCCCCCCGAAGCTAACTTGTTTTCTTGCCCTATCAACCTCAATAAAAGTACAACAAGTGCACGCGTTTCTGGCGTGCTCGGTCGAATTTGAAATAAATCACTGGTTGATAATTTTTTTCCCTACTTGCGCTTTTAAGCAACGCGTGAATTTCGAGTTTATATTTATTTATTAATAGATTAATTACGATTGCGAAACGGCCGAAAATTGGCACAAATATGAAATGAAAATGCAATTAAATTTTACGACGTAATGAAAATTCAATTTCACCATTTCTTGCAGCAAGCCTTTTCTGCATTATTATTGAAGTAACCAATATGCACAAGCAAATGCATTGCGCGTTCATTCATTGCACGACGTGCAGCGGCGGAACAAACGTATATAAAACTAATATACCACCCCCGCGTGCAAATGAGCTCGTATGTGTATATGTTGCCGCCCCATCAATGCGCGTATGTAGACAGCGTGCATGTCGATTTAATTAAAGCAAACACGTTTGCTTTATATTTAATTTCCAATTGCAAATTAAATTCATAGAGTGAGGAGAGTACGCGTAAATATGTGTATGCAACCTATGTTTATATGCGTTCTGTTTATTCAGCTATATTTTGCATACGTAAACCGCCACTGCTGCTGCTGCCGCCGCCGCCGTCCGTTGTTGAATTTTATTTAAAGTCCATTGCCGCCTTTTTGTGTTTGCTAGTATTGTTATTATTGTACGCGTTCACGCGTGCATGTGTTATTTTTTCGACGCAGCGCATCCGCGGTTTATTTCATAAACTCGTTAATATTCATGTAATGAGTAGCACAATGTGTGTACTTTTATTATCTGTTATGCATGTTTTACTAGGTTTTTGTGATCGAAAAATTCATTTTTAGACTTACGTGATTGAAAAATTCAGCAAAATCCATAGAAACTCAAAAAAATACTCAAAACTCACCTGAAACAAGAGAAAAACACGAATTAGTACAATGATTGATTACGACGCTTATTAATAATTTATGCAAATCGCGTATTGATTTGATTTATTTCCAATTTTATCCCGGAAAATGTGATATTTACCTACAAAGTGAAATAATGATCGTGAGAATTTGTGTGTGGTGCATACACATGTGGGGCGGCAAGGGTGCAGAGGGGCAGTCGCGCGTTCAATTTCATTTTCAAGTGGAAAATTTGTTGCCGTAGGGAAATTTTTATATTACCTCATAAATAAAGTAGCAGTCGAAGTCGACAGCGCGCGGGTTGCCATCGCTTCAAGACGCCCGACGCCTGCGACAACGACGCGGAAACGCAGAGCACCGGAAAACGAGGACAACAATGCGTCGTACGTTCAAGTTAATTTTCCGGCCACCCCGAGCACTCAAACGCAGCGCAGCGCGCCTCTCCGTGGCTCATGCAATTTCGAATGCATATATGGATTTATGATCCGCACATCACATACGAATCATTTTTTTCCTCTTTCGCGCATTTTCCACGTCAACTCGCTAAAGAATTGAACAAATACTGAGTAAATAAGTTTGCGCGCGCGGCAGTCGCTATTGCGACAGGCGAATTGAAATTATATTATTTCAGTGCAAAATGCATATTGACTTTAATTTTACGATAACGTTACGTAACGTTCGTCCTTTGCTTACATTGTTTTACTCGCTATTCAATGTCTTGGCGTTTGGCGTTTGCCGTTTTCCACCTCCTTACGTCCGTGTGTGTGTAAGGAAAGGCGAATGGAGTATTAATGCACACATTGTGTGTATGTGTCACAAATAGAGTGACACAAATACAGACGGATGAAATAACAGTTAACGGCGGAAATGCGGCAAATAAAATAAGGACGTCGCGTTACATCTCACTATACACGTACGTACGATCGAACGCACAACGAGAGTCCTCGCAATGATGCGATCGCGTAATATAATATTTTATTGAATTCGTCCTGGCTAGATGTTTGCTCTTTTACAGCAACCGCAATGCTGCTGCAATAATACACATTGCCGCCAAGCAGCAATACCATTGACGCACGCACACAGCGACGTGAAATACGAGAAATGAACTAAAGTCAAACAAGACCCGATACATTTGCGCATTTCATGGCTCAATTCAATGCCCAATCGTCAATTCGCAACGAGGCGAAGCCGCATTTTATTGACATTCTACGCAACGAATAGAGTCTCGGCGCGCACGTCTAAGTATAATATTTGCTTTCACACAAATATTGTTTTTATTAATATTATGCCAATTGCAAAAATAATGACGTACCTACGCATTTTTAACGCGCAACATATTTTTAACTAAACCATAATATTTTCCATTTATGCCATAATAATAATACTGCGACAGGGGGTGCGTAATTAAAAAATTAATTACGTCAATAATCCACCGGCTTTAATGGCGATATTTCGTAAAACAATAACAACGCTTCATTAAATTGGGATAAATATTTTGTATTAATAATACGCGTCAATGTTATTATAATCCTTCGACTTTTATGCATTTATATAATTTCATCATTTTACTGCCGCTATTTGTTTGTAAACATTTGCAATATTTTATGCAAATAGAAATATTAATTATGTAATATTCATTTATATGATAATTATTTAATTATCATTTTTTCATTTCACCCCTGCAAACTCGTAGAGAAAATTAGTACGACATGTGACTAATTATTATGATGTGCATTGTGGTAATTTTAGGGCAGTTGTAAAAGCAGGAAATAATTTTCGTCGCACGAACAAGAAACAACTGCAGTTAACGTATTGTTGTTTTAGTAAGGATACGCCACCGCGTATAATTTATATCAAGTCATAGTAAACACTTGTGGACGGTGGTGGTACGCGAAGATGAGTGATCCTTGGGCATGTTGCAGGCGTGGAGAAGGATTTTGTCCTCTTGGCAGCCGAATCTCTTGCGCTTGCTTGCGGTGAGCCAAACTCGCGCGCGCCGAGTGCTACTCACTCACGTTCTCATCGTGTCAAATCGTAAATCTTGGCGTTAACAAGTCAACCATAGCGGCTTAGAACAACATCGTTAGTGTATAGCCGCCACCCCTCCTGCCCTAATAAACACATACAAAAGCGATGGATGCCTTTGGCCGAAACATTCACCGCGCAACAACACGCGCGACGTCGTGCAAAACATTAACGAGCTGTGTGCGCGCACTCTTCTTGCGATTAATTATTAATTATTCATCAGTTCACATCCGAGCCATCATCGCTTTTTAATGACACCCACTTAAGCATCAAGATTTCATTACATTCTTAAGCCCACCTCCACGGCCCCCCTCCCTCGAAGGGTTGGATAAGCGATGCTAAGACGGAAATATCCTACTGCTATTGAACGTTAAGAATTAATATTCAACAATTCCTGCATACATTAAAAATGCTAATTTGTCTACTTCAAAAAAGCAGCAATTTTTTTCGCAAATTATTTGCAAAAAATAAATACATAAATATTAATGTAATTTGCGCATAAATTTCCATTTTTAGTTGATGCACTTTAATTTAAAGTTGAATATTTAATTTCAGTGCAAATTGTGTGAATAATTCACGGCTTGCAGAAGAAAACTTTGAAGATTTATTGCTCGATTTTCCGAAAATGGAGCGAGACGTCGTATTTTATTCGTGCGCATGATTGAAGTGATTAATGAAAGGCAATTAATTAAAATTCACTTAATAATTCATTAACAACAACATGTGCATGATTAAATGTCCTTGAGAGCTACAAACGCTAGATATCAAACTGAGGGTGAAGAATGGTAATTAAGATTAGTTTTCCACCGACACGCAAATTTTTCATGCTTTTACATATTTAATTGCATGTTTTAATTAATAATTAATTTTGTACACTTTCCAACCTCCGCTTTTTTGTTCGCTTCAAAGCGTTTGCTACTGCTTTAAGGTAGCTCCAAGGAAAAATGTTAAAATTCATAACAAGTTTAGATATTCAAGCAATTCATGAATCAGTTTACTTGAGTTCAGTATACTCTAAAGGAACCGGAACCCGGAGGCATGTTACTCCAAGTTTGGGCACAACGCAGATGACGTGCATTACGCCAGTTTTCCGGTTTCCTCTCCTTTAGCCCCAACAAACACGCGCGCCAATCGGCAACATCGGCGCGACGGAGGCGGCAGCAGCAGCTTAGCGCAATATGTAGACCACACATGTTCCAAATGTGCCCGCCGCCTCCCGAGTGTGTGATCTATGCGTGCGTCGTTTATGGACGACATCCGCGTCTTTATGTGTCGCTCCGCATAATCATTGCCTTGCTGACATTAAGATAAACTCATCACTATAAACCTCTCTCCGCACGTACTCGACAAACGCGTGTCATTTGTTAAACCGAAATCCGCTCGCATACTTATCACCGTTCAATTATTATAATCAAGCATGTCGTCCAAAATTAACCCAATTTTTCGTATATGTACCTATACAAAGCATCGTTCCATTCACCCGACTAACCAACCAACCCCCATACAAATCGACAAATTTCGAGAGAGCATTAATAATGACGCATTTATTTGTGCAATTGCTTTTATCGATTGAGCACAAAACCCGCCATCCATCCATTCATGGGGATGATCCGCCCACGTTTTCTATCCATTGATTTCTCATATCTATTGTGCACTCCCCCCCGATACTCGAATTGTATGTGTCGGGGTGATTGGGGGCAATCAACTCAAGCATCGGCTCGCAACGATGCGCGGCGCGGCCCCCCCGAAATCGTTCCCGATTTATACGTTCGTGTATACGAAACGAGATTTCATTTCATGCATGCGGCTCATTATGCGCTAATGCGGAATGCGATGATAGAAAGAGTTCCGAATGAAAACGCACGACATGCCACTGTTTACATTAATTAATGCAATTGCTGCAATTTGCTGCAGCTTTCCACGCTTCGTGCGCAATCGTAATAATAATCGTAACGCCAATACGAAGCGCAAAGTAATTGAATTGACATTTAATGCACACACATTCAGCATTAAAATGAACTGCTTTATGATGCATGATTTTTCGTTAAAAGTACGCCATTTTATGAATTGTCTCTGTGCATTTTAGGAAGTGATATTATGATTTCAAAATCACAATGCGTATGAGGCAAAAATCAATTCGCAATGCGAAATGTGTTTTTGCGATACAATCATCGAGGGGGGCATGCAACCGCGTAGCGTAATTGATTTAATTAAACGCATGCCCAACAATATAGGTGCCCACTAAAACACTGTTAACGATTTTTGCAGGAATTTGGAATATTTTGTAATTTCCCAATTCGGAAATAAGAATTTAATATGCGCATGTTTTTGCGCGCGCGCACCCGTTAAAATGATTTACCTCCGATAAGTAATACTTTTGTTTTCACTTTGCGCTGTAGCGTTTTAATGCGAATAAAAGCGCACGCGCGTAATATTTTTGTACATTGCAGAAAATTGTAATGACTACACACAATACAAATAATGCGCGGAAAACACGGCGCGGAATACAAATTCGGTATTAACCCCTTTTTAATGCACAAGCCCACTCTCGGCGAGCAAAACACGATCGCTAATTCTTCGCGCATTTAGATTGCAAAAGCACATTACACGCATTTATTCGCTAATGCAAATGAAAAAGCAAAAGCAAATTAATTAAAATGTATAAATATACGAAGGAGGAAACGAGCGCGTGAGGCACTTTCCTAATTTAAACACGAAACGTTATCATCGTTTGCCGCCCCCGTCTACGCCACCCCACAAACCCCCCGTGCGCGCGAGATAAATACCCGCGTAAAGCGCGCGCGCACGAGACGACGATGGCGTTGTCTCACAACAACAACCGAATCCGAAACAAAACAAAGCAAAGCCGAAACAGGAGCAGCCGCGCAAGAGGGCGAATTTGATGATGATCAGGATATTCGGACAATTAGCGGTTTAATTAAAGGAGCAAACGCGACTCGCGTAGTCCTTAATTTGCGTCCCCTTTTTGCTCTACGTATTTTGACCGAAAAATATCATCATTGTAGCTTCTACTTGATTATTACAGATTAGCAATGCGTGTCACGTGTTCGTTCGTCCTGAATTTACTTCAAGGATAAAAAAATAAAGCGAAAAAGTCAACGACAATGTCTTTTGTATACTCACAATTTATTCGCGCGAAAGGATGAAAGATTATCCAGGACTAATTAAGAGTTTTCGATTTGTTTTTCATGACTTGAGATTTTGTCCTAGATTTTATATTTTTCGTTATTAAATTTTTTCGTCTTCAAAGGCGAACACGATTGCGTGATATGCGCATATAAAAAAGTAAATAACATTCTGTCATAATAACAAATTTGATCAATTTGAACGCGTTGTATTTGTGTGCTTATTGCGTAACTCGTAAAAACAGAATGCAAAAAATATCGTGTACAATGCGTCGCAATAATTCGTTTTCTTTGTAATCATATTATTTATCCATCGCTCATACAAAAACCGCTATTGCTATAACTAGTTTATTCAATTACTAATTCGCACTCGTTTGAGAATGAAAGCGCCTCGTAAATATTAAGACTTGATACTATGAGCAATATTATAAACAATGCATAATCCGCAAGTTGGTTAGTGTTTAAACACTGATAGCTTTAGTTCGCTACGTGCAGCTGCCTCTTTAGCATAGCCACCCTTTCGGCAAAAGAACGAGCGTACACACTCTCAGCTTAGTTGAATATTTTACATGGCAAACACAGCCGCAAAACTATCGCACTAGTTGTTTTAGTGCTTCAATATTCAGCCATTGAGGCATTGAGCAGCAGCGCAATTTCGCATATTCCGAGCGAGCGAAGGAACAAACGAAGGAACGAACGAACGAACGAACGAAAAGTACCTCAAGTACCCAACTTGCAGCAGCAATGCGGTACAAGTTATTAGTGTCAAACTTTCCCCCGCGAGCTGAGTTATATTATTGGCGCGTGCGGATTCTGCAAAACTTATCTAAACTTTCGTACGTAGAGCGACGTCGCAACCGGAAAAGATGCACACGGTACTCGCACCGCATCCATCCATCTACCTTATAAGCTTTATACATTCCTTGCTGCTGCTGCTCGCCGCAGAACGCATTCTCTTCCTTCGGGCGTACGACGAATACTAATAATATAACATAAGCAGTACGCAGAGTTCGTCTAATAGACTAATAGGTCTTAAACTTGGATGAATTTCATTTCTCGACTTGTGCTCGACGATGAGTTATAAGCCGTGGAATGTTTGAAAATCGTGTACAACGCGCGGATAAATGATTAAATCTTTTAAGCAATTTTCCAAACTTTTCGAAAACACCCATAATTGAATGCACATTTTCGAATGATTTTTACGCGCGTCGAGGGTGTGTGCGAATGACACTCATCAATTTGCGCGCACAAATACGATAAAACACTTTTATGGCTAATCCATACGCGCGCGGGAAAATCCGTATGCGAACAGCGAGGGAAAATTTGTTATGTTTCGCAATGAATGTAGGCAGCGTACGAAATTGCTGCAGCGAGGGGTGGCAGACGGGCAGGCGGCAACAATATTTATATATTCGAAAGGCTTCAATCCGGATTTGGTGAAGTAGCCTCATTTTTGTTTTTGCACCCCGCCGCAAATTGGATTCTTGGCCGAATAATACCCGTTCGCGCGCGCGCGCACGCGGTGTTTACGCCTCGGCGGCAAGCAATCTCGAAACAGTTTGTAAATTGCGTGCGTGTACATATATTGTATGCGGCATGCGAGCGTGGAGGAAGAGTGAGGAGTTTCATCGGCAAACTCTGATGTTTTTGTTCCCACTGAATTTGCGAATTTGTGGAGTGAAACCGAAAGAGTTTGCTTTCGACTCAATACGGCCGCCGAGTGCAGTGAAAGAGGAGAAAATCGAAATGAAACAAAGGAAATGAAATCAAGCGAGAATTTAATAAAAACTGTAAAAACTTTGCGCGTTTGCCGACGAAATAGTTGCAGTCTTAATTATTATTCACCTCTTGACAAAACAAGTCGTAGGATTCTTTGTCCTTACGCGCGCCTGGACGCGTCAAGGACTCATTAAGGACCTCTTCCACGAGTGATCCGCGAGACTAGCGCACTTTAAACCATTCCCACCCTGTTCCGCATTAGTGTAGTACCGCTGACGACCTAAGGGTGCGCCGTATTAAACCGGAAGTACGGCGCGAGGCAAAAGAGTCGCATTACACGCGCCGACCATTGGACGCCCGCCCCCGACGTTGGCAAACGGTTCCATAATGGACTCGCCGCCGCACCGGTTCAATTTATCTATTTAATCCCCGCATTAAAGGTGTCCCTCTCTCGCTCTCTGCGCCGCCGGCCAAATAAATTGCATTGAATAAGTCAGGATTTACGTTTATTCCATCTTTCTCGCCCGCCCGCCTCACTCTTTTCCGAGTGCCATCCATCGCCAAACAGTGCACAATTTAATTCGTCCGCCGCCGCCGCGCGAAATATATCAATCATCATTAAAATTACATTTTTTCCGCGCGTTCGCATTCCGCGCCGGAGACGTGTTGTCTCAATGCGTTTAGTAAAAACACATAACATAAAAAATGTACGCGTCAAAGTCGCCTTCGGGCGTCTGTGTCGACGTTAAAGATAAGCAAAATAAATTTTCTACCCCATCTTGTATTCCCATATCAATAAATTTATTGATTCGCGATCGCGCGCGCGCGTCGTCGTTACGTCCATCTTCATTCTTATTTAATTCCGTACTCGCATTCGCCGTATTCGCGTTTCGTGCCTATTTAGAAATGCGTGCAAACGAGACGAGCGCACACCGAAAGAAAGAAGTGCGCTGTCGATTTTTGTCAATTTGCGTCGCACTCTTGAATTTTTCACGAGCGCTTTGGGTATAAAATATACCAATATTAAATATGCCTGCAGCATTATTCGCTGCCTTCCTGTGCGCATTCATTGACAGGCCCTGCGAATATTTTCATCGTCCTCGTCCTCGTCGTCGTCGTCGCCAAGTTTGAATGGCGATACCGTACAAATTATGCATGTACACATTATACGACAATAAAAACGCAATAGCCGAATATCATTTTATACGTATAAATTTTCTAATATACGTTCAGCAGCCGCGCGCGTTCCACAAGTTATGCAAACAGCTTTATCGATTCCACAAAACACGCTCGCACGTCGCAAGCGCTATTAAACTGTCGTAAAAATAAAGAAAAAAAACTAAGCTACGACAATGTGCATTAGACAAATATTGATATGACGCGATAATATGACCTACGAGGATATTTCATCCCCTGAAAGTACCTTACTTTTGCTAGTCGAAATACCCGCACGTTTTGCATGCGAAATAAAAAATCTACGTATAAACATTTTTATTAAAATTATATTTAACGCTAGTATTTTTAATGTAACATTTTGTTTAAACTCTGCATGGTCATTTTATGTTTCAAATAGAAAAGTTTACTAAAGTGCATTTTAATTTGGATGGCATTTAAAACTGTTGCGACAAATAAATAGTTTAGCTGCGCGTTTTAATGACACGGACATAGGACACGACGCCGGACATGGACACGCTCGCCTGCACCACGTTTTGTACCAGCAACTCTGCCGCCACCAACCACCGACAGCGTGTGTGTTTGTGTGTGTGACTGGGTTCCTGCCGCCCTCGTAAATGAGTAGTACGAGCATAACTTTTAATATGCATTTGGACCGCCCGCTTACAGCCGTGTAACTTTATGCAAACTTTCCTAGCATGCGAATGCGAAATATATTCAAAAACGTAGAAGGCTAACAACACACCACGCTTTTCTCCTTCATACCGCGCTTGACCATTTAATTCCGCGCCCGCGAAACAGAAACTTTTGCGTACGTTGCAAATAACACACACGCGCATACGTGCGAATTGCGGACAATACGAATATTGCGCGCATTGTTTCATTGTGCAGCGCAATGTGAAATTGTTTACTACAAACGCCTCTCTTTAATATGCGCACACGAGAAAAGCCGCTCTACGGTCGGGCACTTCTTTTTGCGGGCGCGTGCGTTTTGTGTGTTTTTCCGAAAAGTGTGTTGTGCACATGATTTCAAGTTGAGTGCAATGCGCACCGAGCGCTTTCAGTGCACGCATCGCAACGGGATACGAGAAACGAGTAGTATGTGGATGACACACAAAGCGCGAGAACAAAGCCAAAAGCGAGAGGTGTGCGCCGCGGAAAAATGGTGTAAAATGCAGTGGTGCGACACAATCGCCGATTGCGTAAAAGCGCACCCGCCGAGCGGCGGTTGTAATGTTGGCGGACGCAAGCGAGCGCGCGCGCGTTTTAAGTGCGCTGCTAGCTCTTGCGCCTCTATTGTAGATTACGTGTTAATGGCTTTTTGAATAGACGCTAATGCCTCACCGGACCGAATTACACTGCAACGATTTATGTACCATTGCTGTTTAGCAATTGCAATTGCGACAATTAGAGTAACAACTTTATATTAAACTTTAAAAGCATTCGCGCGAAATGAGTTTTCTCGTGCAAAATATAACTTTTCTGCATTGCCAATAAAGTTTTTAGTCTGCCTCGGCTAATTAATAATTAATAATCGGAACGCAATTAGTGTATTGCTTATTCGACTACATCCTGTAGATCTTTGATAACAGCGATCGCAATAAAACGAGGCTGGATCGTTAATCGCAAAATAATTGTAGTTCGGTTTCGAGTTAATCCACTTAATGGCAAAGTAAAACAGTGAAATCGGGATAGCTACTAGGACTTCTCTTCCCTTTCCCTCATCCTTGCACCCTCAAGTCGCATACACACAGGCTGAAGGCTCAACCCACTCATATTGAATGCGTAGCCGGGATAGCATATAAACACAGCGAGAAACAATACTGTGAGGATAACGGCGAGGAAAAGGATTCGTAATCTACACTTGAAAGTTGAGCGCGCGCGCGCACGCGTTGAGTATCTAATCTATTCTGCGGGGGTGGCTACGTTGCCTTTCCCATCCACCACCGGCACCGTCATTGTACCCAACATCCACACGTGCGTCCTCCACAATTATCCACTTGCCTGTTTCCGCATTGAAATTGATTTGTAATTATTATTACGACCTCTTTTTGCGCTTTGCGCATTAATGAAATCGCCAGAGCTCAATTGCATTCGGAGTGATTTTTAAAAAATTAATGCCTAAATGTAATAACATGTTACTAATCTTTATTTATCCCCGGATTTGTGGGGTGAATACAAATCCCGACACCTCATGAAAAAAAGAACGCAAAGGGCTTCACCTGTTAAGCTTTTATTAGACAGCTGTCCGTACAATTCGTGCGATTTTAATCCGAAATGACAAGCAGAACATGACGTACTACGAACCCATACACTCGTGCGTGGCTTTGAAGGATTCCGCGCGACGGTTGGACACGACGCATTTGCATTAAGCTGAGTGCAATTGTCGAGCAACGCCGCCCACCGAGGAAATTGGGTCAGCGATGGATATCCGGCAAAAATAGCCCTACAAAAACCTCCGCCTGATGGTGGCGGTGGCAGCCGCACAACGAACGCGTTGCGCTGCTATTAGTGAGGCGCGTTGGATGGCTATTATAACCACATCGACGCAGAAAGGGACGCGCATGTAATCTCGTACCTTGGTATCGGCGGCAGGCGGAAAATTGCTGATGATTTATGCCCCATTCGGTCGAATTTTGACAGTGATAAAAGTGCGCGAATATAGAAAACCACTTAAGATGCTTTCGTATTTTGACAATACTCTTCTCACTATTTTGTGCTCAAAGAGTAAAAAATTTTAAACCAAAAAAACTAAATTCCACTAAAATCAAATTACCAACAAATTTTCTATTCATCCCTTGAAAGTTTTTGATAATAATAAGTTAATTTCTATAAACACCCTGTTTATGACACTGATATGTACAACTATTATTGACACAAACTCCCGAAAAAGACGGGCGCGCACATCTTTATCGTGTTCTCCACCTTTTCTTTATTTTTCTCCTGCTCGCGCGTTAAGAGCGTTCACAACCTCCTCTCGCGCTGAACAACCCTATCGCTGTATGGAACGCGCGAGCACATACGGGAAACATCTGATCCAAGCAAAAATAGATTATGCACGGCGGCTGTGCAGACCGCACTTCCGCCTAGACGACGCGAGTCAAACCTTCTTCAATTTTGCGCGTTCGTCGTCTTCGACACGCCGCGCATTATACGGTGAGGTAGCTATTGTATAGAGTAAGAGATAGATCCTGATATTGAAGAAGCGTACACTTTGCACTCTCCAAACACATCCGATCTATCAAAGTCGTACAACGAACGAGAGAAGCGCACGTCAATGTGAAAACGAATGGAATTTTTACGCATGTATAGAGAGATCCTGCCAAGAATGGGGAAATCTATCCGACTGCTATTTCTATTCCGAGTTATTTACTCATTCCGTATCTAATAAATAATGCATCAATTAATTGAAAATAATTGCTCAATCGTATTGCCAATTATTTGAATGATTATTGACGTTTCAATTGTGATTTAAAAAGAATAATTAATGCACGAATTAAATACTTAATGATTTCAATGAGCTTCCTTTCATTTTATTAACACTTCAAGTTGCTAATTAAAACCTGTCGCGAATATATTTTTGATTCTTATGCCAATATTGATGGGAGTTCGATACGAAAATTGTACTTTTATATATGTATTCGTAATTAGATCGGGACATCGATCAACGTCACGCGGATAGTTTTTATCTGATGATATCTATCCGTCGGTAATAGCAATTTAAACTTTTCAGACGTTTATTACCGAAGCACTGCCGCGCGTTTCAGTTGCACACAGCGAGCTGCTAGTAACTTTCAGCTGGGCGGCCGTTGCGGCGTTGGCGGCATTCACCACCGCTGGCAATACAAACAAAACAAATTTATTTTGTGCACACAAGGCCCACCACCACCATCCATACACATACACCACTTTCGGTGGATTACCCAATTTTAAACATTGCGTCCCCGTTGCTCGCTGCTGCTTTATCTAAATCGCAATTCGTTTAGTTTTAATCGTTTTATAAATCGTTTGATACGCTGCGCGCTCATAAATACAACGAGTGGATGTGTATGTATCGCTAATCAATGCAATACGCAAAATACGATTATTGGAAACTGTTCGCTTTTCTATGATTTACAATGCTAAAATAATATTCAATGCATTTAACGCGCGCGCAAAAAAAGGAAACTCGCCTGAAATTTTTTTCGCCGTACAACGCAAAATAAAAGTTATAATTAATTTTTAGAGTAAAAAATAAATTTTATATAAAATTTACCATAAATAAATTTCGTACTGCTAATAAATGAAATTGCCCTTTTGTTTGAGTTTGTTTTAGTTACACTTGATGGAATAATAAATTTTTTAATAAAAAAATGTAATGAACGAATGAAATTGTACTGAGAATTATCCCATGGTTTTCGTGTTCATTGCATCAGATGCACGCATTCGCGGATTTAATTAAATTCTTTTCGGTGATACATCTGACCAACGAACAAATGACGCTCGTGCGTATCAAACCGTACGTGTTCGGCTTATAAAAGTACACGTTGATTAAGTTAATATTACACGTGTCCTAAGGACGCAACGCATTCGCTCATGGACGAAAAAACTATAAGCAGAGTGGACGAGTTAGTTAGGTGCATTTGTTGCGCGCAGTCGACGTTCATAAATTCTCTCTCGGTACGTACGCGCGCATTTTCTTTTCAGCGTTTCGCTCTGTCCCTGGAGGCGAGCGCGAAGGGAGCGCAGCGCATGTGTGTCGTCACGTCGCGTCCAAACGAGTCCTTTTCCGCGCCAGGACGAAAAGTCAGGCAGCGAGGCGAGCGCGTTAATTAAACGCACGCTGCTGGACATTGCGCGACGCGTGCCAGCGGTTTGCAGCGCACGTGTACGCCAACGAGTATTTTACATGATCGCCACGATTACGCCAGGATTATCCCCAAAGGATTGGGGGGTGGCTGCCGACGAGCATGGCGACGACGACGACAGCGAATCGTGTGTGAGGCGATGTCCGATAGTTCGACATTTCCGGACATCCATTTCCGGATTCAAACGTGAAATTCCCGAGACAATTTCATCTACCGCACACCGCACTTTTACATTGTCTATTTTTACCTCCCTCCCATTTTATAATTAACAACTTCTCAAGTATTTAAATTGTTTATCGCTCAACTAAACTAAAGTGTTAAGCAATCAGTTAATCTCAAGGTGCCATTAGACAAGTGACCGCAGTGATGTAATATTTAACGATTCCGCTTCGCGTCTAAGGAATGACGAACAAACTGTTTTCCAAGTTTAATCGTCAAATGGGAAATTGCCTGCTTTTCCACTCACTCTCTCCACAGCACTGTGTGTGCGTTTGTTTATGCGCTAGTCGAGCAAAAGTGTGTGCAATATCCTTGCATACATATATTTTATCCTGACTTGAGCGTGTGCGTGTAATGGGCAGGATAGCTGTAGAGCGGCTTGAATTTTCATCATCAAGAAACTATTTCGAGTGAACAGTGTATAACATTAATTAAAACCAAACATTTTCATCTAGGACGTTAATGTGCCAAGTTAATAAACCGCTCATCAAACGACAAGCGAGAGCAAGGGGTGAAATTTTGCGCGTACTCGCGCCAACTCTATGTGTTGTATCCTTACTCTCCATCCTGCCAGCTTCTCTCTCGATGTATGCGTTGCGTTGGAGCGTGTAGTGCAAACTTTACGGATGCAAAGTTACTAAATATCCACTAAAAGTGGTGCGTGCATAAATATTCTTTAAAAATTAATGAGCAACTAAACTATTATTATCGTCCGCTGTGCGCTCTTTACTTTAAGTAATACGCTTTAAAATTTTCATTTACGTGAAAAATATTCACGTTTATGTTTTATTTTAGAATAAAGTGCAAACGTGCTGCACATCTGAAGTGCATCAAAGTACCTCTCTGCCTGCCTTGATCCTCGTGCTCCTGGATGCTCTTACATCGTCTATTAGTTTAACCCCGGCTGCAAGTGCCACGCGTCGCGCATAAAAATATCGAAATACGGGCAAACAAATTGCATTTGCATTGTAATTTAATGCGAACTTATTTTCGCCGAATGTGCGCACGCCAGAGTCATGCCGAGTTTTAATAAGTTCGTCAACTTGGCCGGAAACGTAATCAACGCGTATGTGCAAACAAAGTTGCATCCTGCACTTGAAGAGGTGGCGGCGGCAATAACAAAACACACTCGAAAGCATGCATGGCCCGTGTGTTAATTAGTTCTAAAGTAATTATGCCTCTTCATGGTTGGCCACACCGCATTGTGTGTGTCTCTTCAAGTTTCAATTTTGGCGCAACATTCGGCGCACACTCCGCCGCCGTCGACGACCGAAAGATGCTGCAGTGCCATCGCCACCGCCACCAACCGCCGCCTCTGGAGCGGTAATGTCATAAGCAGCTATATAGTTTTTCTCCGGGGGTTGAATGCCGAGTTATTCGAATGCTGTGTGTTGCGTGCGGATGGCAACAAAGTTCACGCTCACGTGCGCGTCGCGCGCGCGGATTAATTGTATTAGCAACTGTTAGCCGCATGTTAAGCAACCCTTTTCCACCCCCGAATGCCTGCCTCTTACATCCTCCGCCCCCCCGTTTGGCAAGACAGAGTCTGTCTTCGTCGTGATCGCAGCAAAAGTTTCCACGTGCGCCAAACCTAAACATATTGTGCTTTTCTTTTCAAAGCTGCCGCGACGCCAAAAATCACTTTGACAACTTTTATCCGCACGGGCAAAATGAAATTTTCGTTTAGGGAAAAAACTCACGTAAGCCGACGTCGTAATGGAAATTAAACGGCGATGACGCAAAAATGGAAAACACTCACCTGAAACAGACGAGCAGGGAATCGGTTATAGATTTTTCACGTTTCGCATGTAAAAAATATGTTAAATTAATTTGAACACGTTGCTCGTGTAATCTATGAATCAGTGCACGACGGCTGTATGTTATAAGCATGAGAAACACGAGAGAAACATGATAACGAGTTATAAGACGAAAAAAATAAATTGGTTGTGTGTTCGCTTCATGTTCTCTGCATTTGTATAAATACGGCGCGCGTGGTGCTGCGGTGGCGGTGGCGGCCCGTCTAAATACAGCAAGATGCGTGACTAAAGGCACTTAAATTACGAACACCTACTTCACGGGGGTTTATTCAGTTCATTCGTTTCTTCCTTCGTAGTTCGACTGGAAGTGTGTGAAGTTGTATACATTTTGTTAGCGCGTACAAGTGTACAAGTGTAGCTGGCGAATAATATAAGATATGTGTGCAGCAGCAACCACACGCGGCGCGTATTTAAGCGAGTGGGAAATCGAATTTCCTAATTTTAATTTATCTCAGCAGTATCCGGAATCATTAATAAAATCGTTAATTACATATGCCATTAATCACGCTAAATGCACAGACGACGAGCCACGCATTCATTATATATTCCTCGCTCTCTTTGTGCATTGTGGTTATGTTAATATCGCATTTGCTGTGTAATTATTTATTTACTTAAATATTCCGCATACTCCTTCTATAAATAAAAATTACACGATCCAATGCAATATTTATTATTTATAATTCGTGGAAGTTGTGAATTAATGCAAAATTTACCTCGGGCAACTAATCACTCAATACATTGTTATGCGGATTGTTCGTGCAAATTCAATGTACGGAATATATTATTATATTATACGTAATATAATAAGATGAAACTTAAATTTCGCGTGCGATGATGCGTGTTATCAAAAAATTTAACTTTATATATCGTTTAATCAGTAAATCGTCTGTTAGTCCGTTGACTGTCGAAACATGAAGACATCTTCACCCAGGCTGGCAACCAATCCATCCCTCTCTGGCTAACAATCTGAGTGGTAAATCTGTTCTCACCAACCCAGGATATGGTCCAGCAGAGACTATCAAAGGGTATCCGTGTGGTCTTAAAAGGCCCATATCGTGTCAAAAAATCGTCTCTAAATAGGTACATCTTATACCTAATCAGAAAACTTCAGAAATTACTAATTTACTAATATTCCTTGCATAGAACTCAATATTGAGTTATTTTAACAACAAACGAAAATTATAATTTGAAGATTATTTTAAAATGCATTTTTCTAAAATTCGTCTTAAAAATTGAATTCTGATTTATTGTTAAAGATGTACCTCTCTAGTCCTTCCGTGGCCAATCCTGGAAGCTTTGAAGACGATGATCAAAATATTACTAAGGTTGAAGACTACAATTTGTCATTACAATTTTTGGGAATTTAAAACAGAAAAGGGCACCTCGGGCTCTTAGTGAAAAGACGTAATAATAACACCCTTTACTTTTGAAGTAAGAAAAATTCGAATAATAAATCCAATTCTTTATTCTTTAGTAGTGCTTTCATTTATTTTCTTGACCTTCCAACTTTCTAAAAAGTAGCATACAAAGGGTTTAACGAATTAAGTACTTAGTATAGGTTTTATTTAACCTAGTAGATATATGATTTCCTGACAGAATTAACTGATAATCTATTTCTTTTTTGTTTCTTAAAAATAATTATCCCAATAATAGAAATACCCACATATAGAATGATGAATCAAAAATCAATCCATTCAGCTAACACTTCACTATTAAGCACACATAAGGGGTTAAATTTCATAGTTATTGATTCAATTATTGCGCAATTACAATACGATCACAAAACATTTACGAGTGCTAGCAGGCTTTCCGCTCAATGAAAGCGCATGAATATTTATTGGCGAGGAAATAAACCGCCAGAATCAATCAAAATATTCATAACATCGAGTGAGTTCTAATAGCATCGCCGGTGTACTTACAGCTAATGGCAGCAAGGATTACATAACACCCCTTATGAGCGCTTACTTGTTGTACGTACATTATGAAAATCCACCTCGTTTCATAGCAGCTCTCCCACATCTTGAATATATGTACGAAATAGTTGATAATGACAATGGTGGCGTTAACACAATAGATAGTAAGTTGATGGTAGTCTAATGGCAAATGAAAAATGTTTGAACTGGCGGAGGTGCGCGCGCGAATGCGTTGGAACACAAAGCCGCAAATAGAGCAAGACGTTCGGGCGAGAAATAGAGAAATAGCGGTTGCCGTAGCGAACACCTGACGGCACTCAAGTGTTCATTTAGTGCTAGCGCCACCACCACCAGCCGACGTTGCCGCCGCCGCCGCCGGCTTTGATGTGTATTCAAGGATTGTCTCAGCAGCGAATTGCGAATGCGACCGTATAAATGCTCTGCGGCGAAGGACTCATTGAGGTTTCCCAGGCGTGCAGGAGCTTCACGTGCAAAACACACGCACACCGTGCGAATATTTCTCCTCTTCGAGGCTTGCCTCACCTCGCGCAAATGGGACAAAGAAAATTGAATCGACTGTGCGAAGCTCGCACGCGCGCAACGCGCTCGCTTATAAACGGGCATAATAATTGAGTGACATCAAAGGGTTGTGCGAATGTTATTTTATCCTAAAAGGAATGTTTTCAGCGCGTGCATTCATAAAATGACGACGAAGGAATACGTCGTCTGCCCCAGCCAAAGACAGTGCAGTTGCTCATTCAATTGCAAGTGCAATTATCATGCGACAGAATCAAGATTGAATTGTGTGTCTTTTACATATTCAAGATCAAAGTGACATTCTCGTTCTTTGCATATTCACCTACGCTCGCTGCGAAAAAAGTCAAAGGAGAGAGCATTAGAATCCCAAGTTTTCATTGTAATTGGCGCTATTCGTCTTCGTTGTTTGCCAATAAATTATGCAAAACGCTTTGTCAAATTGCCTGAAAAGAGCACATCATTTGCATGTTTAATCGACCGATTTATTATTCAAATTAGTTTTATATTCGTCCGCCCAATGCTGCTGCTGCTGCTGCTCGCGCGCGCGCGCGATTCCACTCTACTTTAATGAAGGTTTATGCAAGAATGGTGGAGTTATTCACGGAATTCGACAATTGTGAAACTTCAGATCAATTATTCATGCTCTACGCGCACACACATACTATCCTCTTCAAAAAGCAAAGAGCGCCCGCGTCACTGTCGGCGGTTAGGGGGCGGCGGGTACTGTGAATACCTGTCAATTGTTCACGATTTGCTGATTGGCATATAGTATACTAGTCAAATATTCATTCGTGCCATGCGTTATTGTAACGCGTCGCCCCTGTCGACGACTAATTGATAAGCGAACTGAAACTGCAAAAGTTTCACTGTTTCATTTTCTCCACGCAGCGTGTGCGCGCACCCCGGAAAATATTCTGCGGTTTTCACATTCAAGACAGCGCGCATCTTATCAACAAAGAGCGAAGCGTGGAACAAAGCCGGGCGGTGCGCGCATTCCTCGACTTTCGTTTTTACTTCTTTAGTTCATTACTTTTACCATCGGCGGCGATTCTTTGTGGGGCGGCGCATTCTCCGCATTTTCTTTGCGCTGGCTTGCTGCCTCGTTTTGGTTTTGCTTTGCTCCTTTGTCAAGTCGCTTCTTTGACTTCGTTTTGTTCGCGCTCAAATTGCGGCAAATTGTTTGAAATTTTAAAATTTCAATTACGTTCCATCGGTAAGTAAGTACGTACTGCTCATGATGATGATTATTATTATTACTGCGATTTGCGCGTAAAGATGTTCGCTTCGGCGAATTTCAATTTTGATTAATTGTATCAATTGAATGATACCCATTTGAACACAAATAAAATATTCAGCGAGTGTATAAAAGCACGTCAGCGCAGCACACGTCGACAACGATAGCAAAGCATTAAATGTCGCATAAACTGCCAATCGAAGCAGCGCAGCGCGAGCCAGCAGTGAAAAGTCAGTTGGTAACCTTCTCTCTTATTACAAGCAATGAGAATAGAATCTAGTGCACAATGCAATCCGTTTGTTTATGCGCGCAGGGCGCATAGCAATAAAACGCGAGCTTGCTTTATGCCCTGGCCACCTATTTATGTCCTCATAAAATACGCTCCTTGCCGTTGCTGCCACCCCGCTCCCCCCCTTCACCTGAGCACCCGAATAGTCCTGTTCTTAGCAAACTGCCGGCTCGTTTAGCATTACTTGTATTATGTTGTTTTGGTCGCTTTAACGCGCCAAAGCACAAGAACTAAAAATGCAATTGAATTTTCATTATTCAGAATGCATATCAGGTTTGCACCTTTTTGCCGTGACGGGCGCGTATTTATTGTTCGTAAAACACTCTTCTAGATGTGATTTTTACGATTGACTTCCGCGTTTTGATTTAATATTTATTTTTCCAATGCAAATTGTAAATTTCGCTTTACGACTCGTGCAGAAAATTGATTTTTGCAACGCCAATAAAAATTTACAACTTAATATGCAATTTCCCGCGTTGGTTTTAATAAGCCGCCATGAATAATGAAATGATCAAGTTGTTAATTTAATTTTTTAGTTTTATAATCGTATGTATTGCGAAAATGACGCTCAAATGACAAATTAGACTTTAATTTCGAGTGGCTTACATAACCTGAACGAACATGGAAATGAGCACACAAGGAATTAATGCAGAATGCATAAAGCCAACGAGCGAACGAACGAACGCGATGGGGAAAATAGGGAAAGCCGAATGATCATAAATTACAATTTGCTCACTTGTAATTTTTTACAGCGTGCAGCCGGCCGCCGACCAGGTAAGTTAATCAGCCGATCGTTATCCTGGCTGTTCGTGCGGTCGCGTTTGCTTTGTGAGCGGAAAATGGAAATGTGTGGATTTCAAAAATTGGATTTCCAAACTCGACATTTTCTCCCGAAAAAACACAAAACGAATTCCGTCGTGTTGAAAAGCAAATAATATTCACGCCGACATTGAAATTCCATCAAAAATTTACGCTTCGATTTGACAATAATTGTCCTTGAACAAAAAATTATTGATAGATTTCTGGTACTCGTCCAATAAAAATATTAAAATTACGCGTTGAGTTTTTTATCCGTATATAAACTTAATAGACTTGCGTTGCACGAGAAGAAATTCGTAAATTAGACTTTCAAATGACGGTGAAACCCTTGCAACCCGCCGGCTTCCACGGATTATGATCGTATATCAGTATCCCGACGAGCTTTCTGGATGTGTCGAGCAACGAACACCGAGATGAGCGGGCACCCGGACGCGTGTTGAACACTCGTATCCTGCGCCGCTTCACCGCAAGGAAGACTATGATCATCATCGTCATGTCCTGATGATCGTCCGTCGTTCGCAAACGGGAATTTATTTAAATGAGTGCGCTTTGAATAAGTTCCAAGGCAATTTGAATCGCTTACAAAAAACGACTGCGTTTGCTTTAAATTTTATTTTTTATCCCGTGATAAATTTTCAAAAATTCCCTGCCTCTACATTGCCAAATTAATTTGTGCAATTATTCACATGCAGATAATTTTTCTATATCGACGAACAACATATGCGTGCATAATACTCTCGGCTTTATAATATAACAAATGACAGGATTGTTTAATTAAGCCCGAAATGATGATAAAACGCAGCAGCTCTCTCAGTAGGCTGAGCTGCATTCGCGCTTTTAAATAAATTACCAATTCCGAATGCGTATTAGCGAATTAACAAATTGCTTCGTTGCCGAATTTCCTATTGCCCTTAAATCATTGTCCCTTTTCCCCATAATATGTTAATCCACATGTGCACAGCCTGCTGCCTTTTATCTACCGAGTGTCATCCCAAATACTTATTAACATCATGCCATATTTCCCCGAAAAAAAATTCTCGCATTTCTCTTGACACATAACAAATATTAAATTAATCGCATGCGGGGAAATATATTAAACTAATTTGATTTATACGATTCGCTTTTGTATTATGACTTTAATAATAGGAATATCGCGCGCTTATTCTATGTACATATTTAATTACGCGTTCTGTGCACACACGCGAATGAGATAGATGAGTATCGCATTAATTTACTCCGGAGTATCATCATGATATATTGTAATAATACAGGAATCTCTCTCATGTGTTGCACACACGAATTGTTTCCGTTTCGAAATTGGTCGAATGATATGGAAAGGAGGATGCATAATGCACCTTGTAATAAATGCCACCCTGAATGTTATGAGTAAATTCAATCTCAATCGACAATACAGACATGCGCCCTGCCATCATTGTTGTTACCCGTAATTATTCCCTTTCATTTCACTATTTCAATTTCGCTATACAGTAATTTCACACACAGCTGAACCGCCACTGCTACTGCCATCACCGCCTCCGCCACCGCCGCCCTCTTCGTTTAAATGAGCAGACGTGCACGTACCGTACGTACGCGCGCATCTCTGTCGAATGTTTCGCATTAATTTCGCTCAAATTTCGGAATTTGTATTGCCTTACAAACGCGCCACGGGGAAGTATTCTACAAATACCCGTTTTACACTAATGCCACAAATTTATCCTATTTGTATAGTGTTTAAGAAATTACTCCATTATGCCAGCAAGACATTTCCGGATTAAATTACTGCCGAATCCTTTGAGAAATTAGATTGACAGACTTTTTGGGCGAAATATTTCCGGAGTGAACATTGTCGTAAAAGATGAAACGAGTAGTTTTGTATGATAAAGTTGCATGTCCTAATTAAAAAAGCGTTGGGAGAGGATATGAATAAACATTATGTTAATGAAGAACTTGCCATAAGCAATCCATTATCATAGAAATGCATATAATTAACTCGCATGCGCGAAATGCAGCGTGCGTTTGCAGTGCAGTGATGCCTCCCTCTCTGCAGTAGCCAAAAACGAAAAATGAGAACAAAACTCCAACTAATTGGTCTCGGTTTAACTACGTAATTCCATCAAATAGCCGCGCGCGACGTCTCGCAGTGCGCGAGCGCGGAAACGGGCAAACAAGTTCATAAAGTTTATGCATGAGATGCATGAGCGATGCTTGGATGATGCCCGAATTACGTACATAACACGATGATGGAACTTCCGACCGGTGCTGGTAGCACTGCTGCAGCAAGCCACCATTTCGCTCATCGCCGCTGCGTGTACAAATACGTGTGCATAAACAAATATGTGCATGTGTGTACTCTGCGTTGCCGCGAGGGGAAGCTAAACGGTAACGATCTAAGTGCTATGAGACGTTGATAAACTTATCCCAGCCCGAAATTGCGCGATGGTTTTAAATTTATATACACATCTAACAAGCGTGCATATATCTCTGCCGCCACCGCCACCGCCAGCACCGACGCTGAGCTGAAGACATCAACCTCGAAGAGTCAGAGATGCCACATTTGAGAAATAGATGTGCGCACATTCGCATCGGCGTGTGCCACGTGGGATAAGCAAGTAAATGCTTTATTGCGCAAGTAGGGCGCTAATCTTTGCAATACAATTGCGATTTGTGTATTCCTTCAGCGCTTTCCCGCCATGCGTAATTAAGTTTGTTGATTTTAAGATTGTTATTCTAATGCACCGATGAATTTTACGCTTGTTAGTGATTAATATAATGAGCAGAAGTTAAACACTTACTCGTTATCCTAGCATAATCCTTTTTCAGGACGAATAATAAAGATTTAAAACTCACCTGAAACAAACAAAGAAATATATTAATAAAAAATAATGAAAATCTTCGTTGTTTACTCGAAATAAATTTACGCCAAGGATGAAGATGTTTTTTTTAATTTCCCTGTACATCTTTGAAAGGCTCGATATTCGCTGTAGGCAGTTTGTAATGAAAACATTGTCGCATAGACTGAAGTGTACTGCATACAGAGCACGAACCACCACCTGCACAACGTAGCCGCCCTCATCATAATTATTGTTTCTGTTGCAAGCACGCGCTGCTTCAAATCCAAACCAAAACAGCAGCCTTGACTTCCAGGAATATTGTGTCAGAGCGTGCACCAACAACAACCCAACATCGAGGATGAGAGCAACGAAGCGGCAACGCGGCAACACCAACAGCCTAACAATGTGTAAACTTAATTATCGTAATTGTTCGATGCAATTACGGTTAATTAATTTTATTGATTGCCAATACCACTACGAGAACCTTCGACCAATATCACTTTTTACTTCACACCTACATCTCTCAACTCAAAATCATTATGAGAAATAGATCTAACGTTAGACTAAATTTATTTAGTCCACCACCCCAATTCAAGGAAAAAATATTACTTAATAATCCTTTAGCTTTAAATAATTAACATCACGAGGACTCAATGCTATATTTATCCTTTATGAAGGATATTACTTAACCACAGAATTGGCAATTAATTTTGAATTTGCAATCAACAATCGACCGATGCATTTTGAGGCGTATGACAGTGACTTGCAGGTATAAATTAATAATTGCAAAATTGAAATATGATGGCAACTATTTCGGATATTTCAATTATTTCTGGGTAAATGTGCATACTTGAAAATAATCTTAATTAATACGCGGGACAGACGCGCGGGCGTACGTACGATAATACAATTAATTAATCACAAACAAGGATAATTGACAGGCACGCAGCGCACACGCGTGAAGAATGTCGGCGTGACACGCATTGTTTTCGTTGCTCGCAACGGATAGAAAATGAAAACGAAACAATGGCGCCGTGCTTGAGGCACTCAACAACAACTATGTATTGCGCTGCTCTTAAAATTCGCGTGTGTGTAAAAGCGCGCGCATAACGTACGTGTGTACTTTGCTGCAGGCATATCCGCGATCCAAATGAACAACAAAAAGCGAATCCTTCCTTAGTTGGAAGCACACGTTCCGTTGCTTCTACTGCCACCACCGTCGTTGCCGCCGCCGCTGCTGCCGCCGACGAATCGCATTGATATTAAATGAATTTGTGCGCTGTACGCAAACGCTCAAGGTAATTTATAAAGGAATATAATTCACGTCACTTTGGAAGATTGATTAACAACAACGCGCGTGCACCTTTACACACTCTGCAGACGGAAGAGAGAGATTCCGAAATCTTCTCCACTTCCACTTCCGTTGCTGTCTCGTTACACAGCTACTACAACTGCTCGTGTACGGCATGCTGCTTGCTTGCTTGCTGGCTGCTCATCGACAACACGCCAAGTGCTTACGAAACCATTGAGTACGCGACGTACATGATGTCTACCTGTACCCGATATTTAATTAAAATTATTATTATACGTTGAATTATAATCTTGTTAAGCCCTTTACAGAATGCCTCACGGTATTAGCGAAAAACTTTTAATTATTTTCTCTAAAACCTTAATTAAACGCTATGCTTAAATACCCCAAACCCTCATTGCCTATTATTATTACTGACCCATTTAGAAATCATTAAATAACCATCAAAAAACATATTAAAAACTTCTTAGTGCCGGTGGCACGTTTTTCTTCGCATGTCGGGAAAACTTTTTTCGGCTAATAAATATTCTAGTGTAAGGACAACGCTTGCGTCTAATTACCTCGTGAATAATCAATAAGCCAAGAAATGAAAGATAAGAGGATAATTATTACTCGCATAATTAAAAGCTCTTGTTCGATAAAGTTTGAGTAGCAAATAAGTGGCGTAATGTATTCACGCAATTGTGAAATATTTAAGTTGAAATGAACTTATAAAAAGCGATAAATTCCACGATTAGTAATCCCATATCTATATACTTAGTGAATGAAGCGTGGGAGCAAACGACAGCCTTCGTTTCTCATCCCTCATCCCCCCACACGCACAGAATTGCCGACCTGATTTCATCCCTATCTGTCTCTAACTCGGCATTATCCTGTCTACTTTTCCGTTTGCTGTGGAATTGCTCGGAATTAACAGCTTTATTCCGTCGCGTTTTCTCGTGCACGTTTTTTTTTTCACCCCCGCTGGTGCCGCACTGGCCATGCTTGCTGCGGCAGTCTACGTTTTCCGCGTTTTCCGCGCGCGCTTTTATTTCATCGGCTTTTATAACACATTCGTTCGCTCGCACGCGGTTTTATTTCCTGCATTGTTGATGGAGTTTCATTGTAGCCGTTAATTTCTTAACGAATTTCCTATGTGCATGTTGTCGTTTTAAAGCGCGTTTTTATGTTAAATATTTACGATATTACGTATTTTCAATGCTCGCGTTGTTGTTCATAAGTTATGAAGGACAGCTGGCGGTGAAAATCCATTATTTTTATATAACTTATTTGTTTTTCGATTTCAACAAATTCATTATTGCCCCGTTCCGGGCTTTATTCCATTATGAATTAATAGAAATTTTAAATTCGCTTTTACCTATTTATATTTTACGGTTTGAAACATGAAAATATAAATTTTATGATACAAAAGTATCATCAACGTATTTGGTTTTTATTTATTTATTTATTGGCCGAGTCGAGTAAAAAATATTGCGAATTTATTGCAAATATTTCGCATTTATCGAAATCGAAAATTTGTTCCGCATGCGGAAAATTTCGCTTGTCAAACATATTCAGCAAAGCTGATGAAGCAATTTTGCTTGTCAAAATCCATGCTCGACTCATTATTCTATTAGAAGTTTTGTCGAAACAATCCAGAAGCACAATAGACGCAGCCGGCAGCTATCGCGAAAATGCTAAAGCACTTATTAATGTTACATTAGTCGATGAACGAGAGAAGGAGGAGGAAGAAGAAGAAGAAGAAGTTGGTGCGCCGGCATGGATTTTACGCGCGCGACGCGAATGAAGCTGAAGCGACGGCGGCGGGCGCACAAAAAGCTGAAACATCTGTAAAGCTAAACTATTACGAACAGCACAAGAAAAGCCAACAACACATGCTAGACTTGCAAAATATATACACACAAAAGCGAACGAACGGACGATGATGATGATGTGCAAAACACAATCACAATGACTGCCTTCTAACCTAAGTAAAACCGGCGCTCGTAGTGTGAGAAAGACAATAAGAAAACGCGAGCGAAAAGTTCGCTTGCTCAAACAATGCGAGTGCGAGTGAGGAAAAAGGACGAGCGAGCGGGAATGCTCCTTGTTATTGGAATGAAAAGGCATTGAACATGAACACGCCGCACCGCGCGCTTTTGCCCTTAGATGCCAAACCAAGGAGAGACGACGACGCGACTGCAGCAGCCGGAAGAAAATCGGGGAAGCTGTAAGTAGCACACATCCAACAAGTCGTCGTCTTTGTCCGTTTTCGTCCTGCTTTGCTTTTCACACGCTTCTTTACTTCTTGCGCGAAAAGCGCGCAATAATGGCAATTAAAGCCTACGCGAAAAGTAAGCTGTTTGGCTTTCGCCATACCCGCAATGCTTTTCTTGGCGACTTTCGCAAAGCGTATGCACAACATGTCTTGTTTAACAACATCCCTCAGGATTCGAACCCTCCAACCGACGAATATGCAACTTACTAGCACTTTACACGCTCCTTCCTCCACATACGAAAACCTATTATTATATTTCCGCGCATATTGTATAAGCTTCTCGTGCATTGTTTATTGAAAATATTATTTTAGTTTCCACCCTGCTTTTGACACATCTGTCAATATTTGTCCCTGCTCAAAATCAAAATAATTCCTCTGATGCAGCACCCACTTCACTTAACGTGATTCATTTCCAAGGAAACAAAGAAAATATTTTTGTTGATTTCGAAATTTAATTTTAAAACGGCGTTTTTAATAATATCTTTTCTTTATTATGTTTCCATTAGACGCGAGTTAATTTTATACCTAACGAATGAAAACAAGAAGAGTAGCAAGAATAAATTATAAAACGAGATTAAATTTTATACAAAAAACACGTTCTTTTTTCTTCTCTCACTTTCAAATCCAATATTTCTGACGTAAATTTCCAAGTGATTTAATTGATGTTCCACGATAAGAATTTTAATAAGACTGTCATTAACATGCAAAAAAATTACAAAGAGATTTTATCGGGAATTTAAATTTAAGATCCAGCTCGATTACTTTGTAAGATTGCAAAGTTGGTTTTCGTGTTACAATCGAAATAGCAATCAATGTATTTCATTGCAATTGCCGCGTTCAATATAATCAGTACATAACCATTATCATTAATCGAAGCCGAACGATACAAGCTTTGCAACGATTTCTTCCATTCTCTTCGACGCGCACAACACGATTTTCATCTCGATGCTCCGCGTGTGCTGTTGCGCGCATTCAGCGCAAAGCATAAACATTAATTCGAGTATGCCGTTAATAACTAGATTATCTGCCATCAATAGCTGCGTGCGTTTTCCGCGGGTTATCATTTACACTTTGCACTTGTCTCGCACACACCCCGCACGTGTGTGGCAAATGCGGATGTGTTGCGCACTCGTGAGAGGCGGTTTTGGCTAATAAATAGTCTTATTTTATGCAACACGACACTAATCGCAATGTGCAATTGCAATTCGCACTTTTGAGCGAACGCATACGCAGCACATGCCGATTTCACGCCGTTGTTGTTTGGCGTTTAATTCGCGATTTTATGATCGCCTCGCGAATAATTTCGTTCGTGCGATGCAAACGACGCTAATGAGCGAATCAATAAGCAAATTAATGATAATCAAACGAGTGTGCGCGCGCAGCGATTAACTTATCATCTATGCGCATTGCGCGGATTAAGACTAAATGGCCTTATTAGTTGCGAACGCTTACACGCATTTTTTTGCGCTTGCAGTCTGGTGTAATTTAGCGTGAAATAAGTCGGAAAACTTGTGTCATTACCACACAGTGCCGAGTTTAATTTCAGTTTCGAATGAATTCAAAACATACAAGCGCGCAGTCATACACTGTATAATTAGTAATTACGAAGGAATGCAACGTCGCTTGTCGTTGTTGTACTCACATTTATGACATGGTGATTTTGCTGACTTGCTTATCAGATGAATTTCGTTGTGATTGTCATCGTTTTTCTGTGCGTTAATTATCGTTTCCGAAACGCACAGGAATTCTCGACAAACAAGATACGAAACGCACCTGCAGAATGACTTTTATTTCCTTTAACATGACCTTTGCAAGTGTAATAAACTCATTACTTGAATTAATGGCTAATTTATGACGCTTTTTACATGTGCGTTGCTACCATATTTCTAATTTCCACTTTTTCGATTCGTGTAAGTTATTACGTCGTTGAATTCGATATCTACACAATTTTTGCAATTACGTATTAGTGGCAGACTTGTAAGATATTTCATAATCCTGTGATCCGCACAAGGAATGATACCTTAAATTGGAAAACTTGCGCGCAATTTAAACTTAATTAAAACTTGATGAATACTTGATATTTCATTTAAATGCTAATTAAAATATGAATTGACTTGCTAGTTTTTCCATCTCGAAGGTAAATTTTTCCACTTACAGGGCATTTAAAGTTCACTAGAATTATCCTGAACTACGACATTTGCAAGTATTTGATTTCCACCGCGATATTGTGCAATAAGCGAGCGCTAATTTCCGTGGTATTTCATCAACAACGTGCTTGTACAGCATTGCTGGACGCAATTAGAATTGAAATATGTTCGTTTTGGAAAAAATGAAATTTAAAAACGTGGCGCGCAAATGAAGTGAGTGAAATGAAATATGAATGTGAATTACGATTACATCTGGCTGAGTAACGAGCGTACCTTTAATTCCACTCTCGCTGAGCGAGTGTTGAGCGTAAATGCGAATTGTTGCGAGCGACGCAGTGCAACACAATTGTACGAACAGTTGTATTATAGATTGCAGCGCAATTCAAAGCAATCCGGGCAGCACGGAGATGCCGAATGTATTTGGTATATGTGTGGTGCATAAAGTTGCCACACTACGCAGTGTTAACAAGAATGCGCCATTGCCCCAAGTGCAATGTGTACGAGCGTAGAGTTTAAATTAACTGCACATAAATGAATGTAAATGTTTCATTAAATATAAATAATATCAGCTCATATTTCTCACTATACGCATATACTGAGCAGCGAATAAACTCGCCGCAATTTCACGCTTACCATTTAAGGGTAGTTTTTAAAAATTATCACAAATTTCACCACATTCATTCAAATATTTGAAGAAATTAAAAATAATTTCATGCTTATTTACTGCAAACCCTTTGTATTGTGTCACTCGTATAAATCACTCAGCAAGTTAATTTAATCTTTCTCTTAACGATTTCCTCGTTAGTGCACAAGATTTATATCTTTGAAATAATTAATTTCATGTTAATCGTGCCAAATTGAAATTAAAAGTCATAAAGTTAATTTGTACGCTACAAAATAACATGACAAAAATAATTAGTATTTTTTACTACCATTTTTTTGATGAAGAATGGCATCCATCGGTTTATTAAAAGATACACGTAATTGAGTGCAACTATTTTATCGACCGTTTGAATAAAATTTATCGCCTATATCTGTCTGTAACTACAATTTGATAGCAGTTAACTGTTTTTGAATGTATTTTCGCTCGCAGCTATTTCATTAAGAGCAGTCTATTGAAATTGCACCTAGATTTTTATAGACACCTATGTGATAATAATGCTTTTTCAATGCCTCGCCGCAGATTTAAATGCTCGCGAAAGTCAATAACCTATAATTTTTCTCAACGAAAACAGGTTGAAGATCCAATTGAATTCAAAATTACAGCTTTAACGAGAAACCTGTAGTAGAAATCAGCTTGAGGCACTCGAACGAAAATATAAAAATCCGCCGAATATAAAATTACGGATTATCGTCATAAACTTCAAGCGCGGTCAAACACATTCAATGATTTCGTTTCGAGATAATCCAGAGATATTGACTCTCCCAAAAAAGGAATACAATTTATCATCACCACTTTTGCTGTTGTTATTCTTGTTATTGTTGTTGTTGTTAGCCCGCAAGCTCAACGGTTGCTTGCATATTTCTTCAAACTCCAATAAACATGCAGCGACCTTGTAAAACGTATAAAACTCGAGTGAAATTCAATTTCTAAATTATTTACGATCAACTCCTAGATAATTTATACATCACGTTCAGCGATTGAATTCGTTTTACAAGTAAATAATAAACGAATAAATGATTCAAAACTAAATGAAAATAAATTCAATTCGTAGCGAATAATTTGATATTCAATTGATATCGATATTCAATTATTATTTCCATACGCTCGCGAATAAATTCAGCCAAATCAAACGAAACAATCGTGTAATAAAGCGCATTCTCCGAATACCATTATTACGACTGCGTTATGGTGGTAGTGCACTGCGCATTTTTCATAGGGGTTGCTGCTGTGTGTGCGGGTAATAATTACGGTGGTTGTAGTGCAGAATGTGGCAATGATAAATTTTGCGAGCACGACACGTCAAAAACTCGACAATTTGCACGCCAGAGTCCTCCTGACAAGGCGCTATTCATTTGCAAATATCGATTCGATTCGCGTATATATTCATGCATGCACTAGTTGTATGCATTGCGGATCATTTTTCTCCTGACGTCTAGGTTTGCATTTCGTTTTTGTTGTTAACAATATGAGCAAACGAGTTGCATACGTCGAGCACTTAACTCGACAAGCACATTGAACTAGGAATAAATAAAATTTACCATTTTTACTATATGTTCTTCTCAAATTGCTAAAATTTCATTTCTAATAAAATAAATATTTGAATGATACGATACAATGCGTTGCGTGTTTGCTTAATAATTTTTATATTAATTTTCAAACGCAGTAGCGACTTTCATCAACAAAGTAAACTTTTCGCATGTGCGCATCGCGAAATTGTATGGCAAATATAATAAAGCATTGGCAATTCGGAAATTAATTGATATTTACAATTATTCCGATTCAATTAATATTATTTGCGATGCATTGGCGCTGACGTGAATGGCAAACAGCTTTTTGGGGGCCCGCCGCGCCGCATGTTGAACAAGTAATTATACGAACGCGCTCGCGCACTCAATGAATAAGTGAACAAGTTCCGAATAAATACGCGATCATCGTCATCACTGCGAATTATTTGCCGTTTTCCGAATACGCAGCACTCGATATAATCATAATGAAAATAATACGCGAACACGAAGCCAACCGGGGCTGTGCTACTCGTCGGCCGTGCTTTCGACTGTATCTATTCGCGTTTTGCGTTTGGCTGAATAATTATTCATTACAGTTAATGCTAAATAGCGATAATGCATTTTAAATGCACGCACGCGCACGTTCGCGATCGCACAAAACGCCAATGTGCGCACAGAGTTTCGCAAATAATTTACTGCAAATTGAAATTAATGTTGCGCCATTTGATATTTATTGTAATAATTGTGTAAATACTAAATAGCTGTTCGTATAGAGCTATATTGAATGCACGCTTTTGATTCGCAATTTTACGAAATGCTCAATACGGGTCATCAAAATTAAGCATAACTTTTTCGCAACTACTTTACCTAGATTTTGGAATACATACACTGCGGTTGCATAGTTGAAACAACGTCGGTTTGGTGGGTATGATTAAACCGCAAGTGGTGAACTGATTTGCCGAATGTAAATTTAATCACTTGGATTGCCTCACCACTTTCAACCGCAAATTTTCGAATTGCCTACATCAATATAATGATTTTGTCAAGTATATTTGCATTCATAATTCATCTTGAATTATCCTTGAAATACCATATTTTCACGGATGAAAAGACGCATATCAATTTGAGACGATTCATTTTGTAGTTACTTTCATAATTCATAATTTTCGTTTGTTGTGATAATTATTATAGGTACATTTGTGCTTCTCAGAGTACTCTATAACTACTGATGACATGAATTTAAAGATGATTTATTGAGTAGATGTCTTGAGGTTTCATTTTTCAAGTCGCAATTTAAATTTAAATCCATTTTCAAGGTAAGTACTCACGTGTTATGGTTCGAGGAAATATAGCGTAATAAATTAATTATAGACTAACAAAAGCTTTGAATTTTTCTTCCTTGCGAAACAAGGAAACAATACCGCAAAAATGTTACATTGCCATGCGAATTGAGGCACGGATGGAGGACGAAGCCAGAGTAACACGTTTGGTATTTACAACTCAATCACTCAACGCGTACGCGCGCGCTCATGGAGTAACAATAACAACAACAACACGTCGATGAATGTGTCGTTCATTCGATGTTGTTGTTGTTTTGCGACCTCTTCTGCAAGCTGCTTGACTAGAATAACGAACGTGTGCAACAGCACACGGCAGTCGCGGATGATTGCAACAATAGCCATCGTCGACCGTCTATCGATTTTGCACATACACCTAGCCACCTTAGATAATGTATTTTCATCCAACGAATGGCGATAAATTTCCTCGATTCTAGCTATATAATGCGCGTGCAAAGTGTAAAACGAACGAACGTACCATTATAAGCGCGCGCGCGCTTCTTCATCGCTCTAATCACCCACTCACTCATCATCGCCAAACAACAATCGCACAAATAAATATTTACAGTTCGTAATTGGCACGCGTTCACTTCATTAAATTATCATCCATGAGTGGCCAGCCGTAAGAGATTAGTTTATTGCCTTGCGCGCGGTAGTGCAACAATTTACTGCGTTTCGTAGCGTGTAATTACTATTTTTCTAGCACCTCCCTTAAGCACGACCATCGGCGCGTGCATTCATTACCTCGATTACAACAAACTGCTACGCTGCTGCTTGCTGCTGCGGCACAAAAGAAATGCGAGAAAAAGGAATGGACGAAGCGGGTTCACTATTAGCTCGTGTAAGTTGTACGCGTACAATGCACACTTGCGCGCATAGTTTTTGCATCGTGAATGCAGTGCGCGCGAAAAAGCTTTAAATTGTTGCTTACAACCCCTGCAATCAACTCACTCGTAGTGCGCGCACACAAAACCCAATGCATAATAATTATTCGAAAAGCTCAATAAAAAAGCGCGGCGAATATGTAGATTGAATATAAAATCTTGGAAAGCCCAAATTTGGCGCGTATGTAGATTAATGAAAAACCGCTTAATGACGCAATTAATCACGCCGCGTAATAAAATATTATTAATTTCGCGTTTGGGGGGTGCGTGCGTTCATCATTAGCACGGTACATGCGGATATTTTTATTGCGTTTTCCTGTTAATTAAGGCGCATGCGAATCGTGATAAAATCATTAAGTTGCGTTCCAATTTCCACAAATTTTTCAAACTTATTTACTTTTGTGTTGCGCCGCATAAAGTTGGCGCTGAATTTAATTAAACATTGACTACTGCGTTTCGCGATATTAAACTACTTATAAACCTTTTAATAGCGTATGCTCGCCGAGCGCGGCGAAAAGTTGCAAACTTTTATTCCACTTTTGCAATCACTTCGCGTCTACCTTGTGTTTCGTTAATTAGTAATCTCACCGAACTACCAGCGCGCCAATTTTGCGGTTCGATGTGTTTTTCACGTCTTTTTTCCAGATTCGTTAATTGCCAATTTTAAACTAGTGCAAAATAAGTATGAATTCTTTAAACTAATTGCCACCCTTCTGTCGTCTCGTGCAGAAAACTTTACTTAGAATTTATGCATTTTTATATTAAGTTTCAATATGAAGTAGGCCAACTGCAAACTAGGTTTTCATTAAATGAACTTTGAGCCTAGATATCTTTAATTTATTTTATAATAATTTAAGACTTACTAATATTAGCGAATACATGAGGTAATACTGTTTAATTTACATTGACAAAATCACCTATTGTTCTTATATTTCTGTGGTATTAAAAGAAATTTTCGAAGAACTAGTACTTCTACACATCGATCTAAAAATGAAATATTGGGAGAAAAATGTTAGTAAAAATATCACTAAAAATTGAATTGGCTCGATGAAAAGTTCGGAATTTAAACAAAAACTATTTATTAGCAATATCATTGATCAAACCAATTGAATAAATAAATGGCATTCCTCAGTATGCAGTTGCCTAGTGGTAGAATTTTTTCATGCTGTAAAATATTATATGCTATTTTGCTTCGACACATTCAGGTAAATTAACATACATAGTAAAATATAATTAATATTTTATGAGACTCAGCAAAAACGAATTACGCAAAACATAAAATTTTCTTTAACATTACAAGATGGTGGCATATCTCCACTATTTATTTATTGCTTTTCTCTGAAGCTTTTTGTGCTGTAACTAATTTCCATACATCGAGAAATTACTTAATTAACTAAGCAAATCCTTGTGCATACTGATCACAATCAGTACCAACTTCTGTTTCTATCATATTACAATTGTTAAAGGACATTGCTACACTTGCCCCGTGAGTGCATTTATTCTACTCAATCACAACTTCCAAGAACCAGTATATAGCATAATTAGCTTTGTCTCGTTGAATTTTACGTGAATGTAAGTAGCAGACGACTTGTATTTATGTTATATTGCCATTGTCATCGTTTTCTCAAGCTTCATTCAGCGTTTCATTAAAATCTTCTTAAAACAAACAACGAGACAAAGCAATTTCTGCGCAGTGTGTGCTCTCCATGTGTATCTAGTGATTGCGATTCGTATTGCGTTCACGTTACCGAATGCATCGATCCATTGGTATTGGGTCGCGTTCGGAATGAGAGCGCGCTCGCTGTGCCAAAGACTACAAACCGAAAAACGTCAGACGGCGGGCTCGACCAAGGAAGAGAGTGAAGCACAGGCATGATTAAAGATTAATCTCAACAATACATCATGTGGGCTTAAAGGTTTACTTTGTATTATTGCGTTTTCCCAAAGCGTTCGAACTGTTCGATTCGTCCTTCTCGCCGTGGAAGATTTCCACCTATGCAATTTCGTCCTGCATGTGTTTTCTTACGACTCATAACGGATATGAGTATAATAGATTTTTTCCCAAGCACTTATTGACATAAATAACTGTTGATCTAATCATTTGAGTACCTACTACAATATTCTCACATACTAAATAAATAAACAACCTCTTCATATTGCCGGCTGTCATATTCGATTGCTAAATTAAATAGGATTACAATTAACGTACCACTTGAAATTCACGAACAAGTTGTAATATGTTCAACTTATTTAATCCTCTTGAATGCTGCCTCAGTTCATAAAGAATATTTCGAGGTATCTAATTGACTTAGTAATCATTTAATAATCCTCTTACTGGAAATACCACACAAGTTTCCCTAACTCACTCAGGTGTATTCTTCGAAAACGTAAAGCGCTATTTCAATTAGACACACAGACGTATTGACTCAGTTTTATTTTCGGAATTTGTGACTTGCCAAAGACTTGAAGATACCGTACGTCTAACAAATGGCATTAGTTGCTCAAAAATACGATGGCTGTTTAGAGTTTCGCACGTTGCAAGTTGCGGCAAAGATTAATTGGAAGTACAAAAGGATAAATTATTAATGGGCAACGAGGAAACATTACGCTGTATTAACAAGTTGCGACCATATTGCGATTTGTTAACCTCAAGAACTTGCTCCGCATGAATCGAAGCGCGAACAATAATTAATCGAAAGAGCAAAACGACGACGCATTGCCCGTCGAGCGAGACAAACATATCGACAAAGTCGCAGGCCAACTAAGGCATGCCGCACAGAAAGCCGCCGCCGCCGCCGCCGAACTCGTGGGGAGTCATTGGTGCTACGCCCGCGTAGTTTTGGCCAAAGTTCCTCGATAATAAATAAAGTACACGAAGCCCAATTAATTTATAGAATGGATTCCGACGCGTCGACCTTTGCCCGAGGAACGGCGACGACGAATTTCCAACTAAGCCACACCACAAACACTGCTGCTGCCCCTTTTCGCATGTGTAATTCATGCGTGTCCTTTTCGGACACCATGCGTCGTTCAAACACATGGCAATTAATTGCTAATTTTGCAGATATTAGCATTTTACGACCGCATTTAGTTTAGTTAAATTTGCATTAAATTCATCCCTCGCACTTCACCCCACAACCCCCAAACTCGAAAAAAAGCAAGGAAAATTCTAAAATTATTAAGATATTTGCAACTATTATTAATCAGCTTAAATCGTAAATCAAGGCAAAACTAATACATCTAATAACATTGAAACTAGATAAATTTACCGAGCAAATATTTAACTTTGTGCTCGCATTAAATTTACAAATATGCCATCATGTTATCGCCGCTGAGCATTGAGAAAGATACCGGGGGGCGGAAAGTTAAACAATTTGCAATTTATTGCTTGTTAACTGCATATCCTGTACAAGCAGCAACGGCAATGGAAGTTAAATGTTTACAGATTGTTTACACTCGGCACACATACGTATGTATTTTGCGCTCTAATTTTCAAAGTGCAGGAACTTTCAGCGCGCGCGCGCGAGTATATTTATACAGTGTTAATCATTTAGCTCTCATAATTTCCACTCTACTTTTTGATGATGAAGTGATGATGAATACTTTTATTTGCACTCGACGTTCACGCTCGCGAAGAAAACCAACCGAACGACGCGAGTCGACTTGGTTCTGATGAGATGAATTATTCGCTGCGATAACTGAGAAATTGCAATATTAATCAGTTAATTTGGCTCATCTGCAAAGAGCCTGAGAGCGCCAAACGAGTGGGCTCGTGTCGTCAAGAGTGTAGCATACTGCTGCAATCGCGTATAATTTGATTTTATGAATAAGAAATGCCCGACGTGCCGGCAAATTTGCATGCGAATGAAAGATTCCCATAGCGCGAGCGATGTGTAGAGCGGCGCGAGGATCGAGAGATCTAAGTGTGGTGAAGGGAATTGTGAGAGAATTTCTGCCTTCATCGTCAAACCTCATCATCATCGCCCAGGCATTCGTTTGGCTTCTTTTTGTTAATATGCCAAACTTGAGACACTAAAATCCCCTCAACGCGCCGAGATTACAATTTCATTGCGAAATAACTAATTAATATTTACACAGTATAGTAAACCATGAATTTTCTTTCGCCTGCCAACGCGTGGCTTCTGACTTGTTGAAAATATAGCTAATGCACTATAATAATAGAAAAGTCACCAATTTTTCACGCTCTTTTGGTGATATTTTATCGCACAAAGAAGACGCTAGCTAAGATTTCGCCTCCATTTTCCCGTCTTTATATTTCGGTATAAATTCTTTCCGGAGAAAAATATCAGAAAAATGATATGAAATATAGTGATTTCTCTTAGTTTGTATGCGCATGGTTCGAGGAAGCCTTGATCGCTATCAACCTTAAAGCCCTTTTATATATTTATGATAATAGGACCATCTAAAATCTTATAAACCTTTTAATATAAATTCAGGCATGGAATTTCGGGACGACTGCTGCCAAAGCAAAAAGTAAATAGAAACCAGGAACCTGCAAGGATCGTCGGATGAATTCTACAGGATGATGGGGTTACCCCAGCGAAAATTCCACCAAAGGGTAGACAATTTGCAGTGGAGAGCACCTTGTAGATTAAAAAAGGGAGGCTGGTCCTAAATTATTCCCAGGTAAAATATGCTTTTTGATAAAGTAGAATCTTTAACACGCTGCCAATGAAACTCTTAAAAATTACACTGTGACTTTTTCAACTCTCAAAAGTTGAGGGAGGAGGAAATCTCATCAAAAAATTTGAATGAGACGAATATTCGACATGTATTAAATGCTCATCTACGCAGATAAAGTTGTTGAGTTTGCCAAGTTTGCTTGTTTATTGGCGCTTTGGAAAAGAAGAAAGGCGAACGACGCGCGTGCGTGCGAGGAAAAGCGTTTGAATGCCTGCATGAAAAATTCATAATCCGCATTTTTTCGGGAAAGCAATCTGTATGTTAAAAACGCACACCGTGAAGAAGCGATCCGAAGAGTTTATAGGTAACCCACATCGCGATATATTCGGATGGCGGGGGCGGCTGTGAATGAGGCGGATGCCTGCCACACTTCGATATTCGACCATGCTGCAAGCAACGACCGAATTCACCGCATCCCCACAATGGAAACGAGTGTGCGAACGAGTAGTGCAAGAAGAGATTCCGACTCTTCAGCGCAGAAATCGGGCACGGATTGTGTGCGTGGCAGCCGGATATGTTCAACAACAGGAAATCTCCCAGCACGAGGCACTTGTTCCTCGATTGCGCCTCGATTTCACGAGCTTGTCGTATTGATAAAACTTCGTACACGATTTTTTACCTCGCGCCGCGCACGTTTGCTATCACCTTCACCGAAGAGCGTCCCGGCTCTTCGAGGATATTTTAATATTTACCAAGTACTTTGCCGGATTTCAAGGATATCACGAGAGATGTTATTGACTTACCCTTCACATTTTCCCAAATAACCCACGCGCCCGTTAATTATGGGGGATTTGCCCGGTGTGCAACGTCGAAAGAAAAATGAGGTAACAAATCTAGGAAATCATTTCGCATCGTGTGCGGCAGCGCAACATTGAACGAGTTAATTAAGCAATCGTGCCAGGCAAGAAAACAGCACCGTTAATGATTGCCGCCCCCTCGAGGGGATGCATGTATGGCGCATACAAAACGCTCTCGTGGGGCAGTAACAAATGGCAAGTTATGAATAATGAGCGCGATTGAATTGCGCAACACTCTCTTTCTGCGATTGTCATACTCGCTCGAGGGCCCAAAGTGCTGATTGCGGCCGCCGATAAAATGCCTCGCAAGCATGCATAACACGTTTTGACAGATTCCAGCATTAAGCGCGCGCGCGCGCCCAGATCACTCAAAGATATGCATGCCATTCGCCTCCTCGAAACCGGGCGGGCGAGCGTTTCCCGCATTGCACGCGATCAGATAACGCCGCTACCACTGCCGCCGCCGCCACCGTCGTGCCGGTCGTGTGTGTAAATGGCAGGTATTCTGCCGCCACCGCCGACTGCTGCCACAAAATCGACGCGCCGCCATAATAACTCAGCGCTTCCAGCAAAATTATGATGACTGCTAATGTGCTTTTGTTCAAACGCAAGAAGTGCAAGGAATGTCGCTGCACGCTTGTTAAGAAGCAGCCCACCAGCATTGTTTTTGCATTGCTGCGCGCAAAGCAGTCATTTAAATTCCGCCAACTACCACATTTCAAGCCAACTTTTAAATCTTGCCCTTTTTGCAGATTTTGTATAAATTAATGTCAACCCGCGCGACGCATATAAACTTAAAGCAGCGAGTTTTGATCTAAAACTTTGTTGCAACTATGCATCTGATAAGGAAGTGCATTGTTTACAAGCGGAAATTGACGATGAATTATCAGGACCCGCATGAAACATGCGCACGGTAATTTAAATGACAACTAGAATTTACCACAAACTTGTAATGAACAATTTCAGGAATGCCTTTGAAATTAGCGGAGATAAGCGCAGGGCAAAAAAATTGAGCAAATAAATAAAATATTAACGTGACGCAGGAGAAACTTCAAACGAAAAACTTGAATTTGTTAGCTGCGATCAGCACACAAATTCCGGGCTTCCCCGAAGGAAAAGTTATGATGAAGAAAAGGGATAAAAGGACGCAATCGTTGCGCGTGGATATAACCGTCCGAATGACTTATATGGAGTAGGTATAGTAAAACAGTAAAAGAAATTAGAAAACTGCCTAACTTGATGCGAGCAGCACGGAGCTTTTCTTCTTCGTGCGACAAGCGGCAGAACACTGGAAAAAGGGAAAAACAAGGCGAGAAAAACGCGCAGAAAGGCTCTCGCAATGCCCGGCTATTCATGAATATATATGACGAATTTCTGTGGGTAATAAATTACAATAAAATATTTTCCTTGCATTCCACTTTATTTTACGGCTCTCTCGAGGTGTGCGCGACTAGCAACCAAGTGAAATTGCAGGACGAGCCGTGGGATGAAAACATCTTTTCTGCAAGAAGTCGCCATCAAAACGAATAATGACTAAACATGATCATTATATTCAAACTTAACTTCTTCAACAACTTGTCTCCCCGCACCTTTTTGTTATCTTAATTCTGCATGAAAATAAAATATTTATCGATATTTTAGATTGCGGTGTAAAAAACGAAAGAATAGAGTTTTTGTAATTAAACTGTTGCAAAATTAGCAATTAAACAGTTAAAGCCAAAGTAGAGCACGGTGCACTTTATGCGCTAGGAGTTTCCGCAAGAGTTTTTGCACACTTCTTTCTTTTTCAAATTGCCTTTCGAACATCAGCTGCAAATGACCAGGGGGTTTGGCAAGGAGTGTAACCGCTCCGAGTGGTTAATCTCGCGCGCGCGGTCATTTAATCAAAGTGTAAAACGTAAAACACGAACAACGAAAAACTACAAAGCTGTTTGAATTATTTTACGAGCAGCCACCCCACATAATTACATTGTATCTCTTCATCCATCCATCCTCACTTGACGTTTTTTCAATACATTTTAAGACCACTGCGCACCTACTTGCTTTTCAGCGCATGCGTAATTAATGAAGCCAGTGGTCCGCACGTGTGAAGAGGGCGCGCTTGCTTTGAGTGCGAAGGAGATTAATAATGAGTAACAGCAAATGACCGCATGCTAATTACTATCTGCAGATTACTTTCGCATGGAGTGCGAGCAAAAGTCGACTGGGATAATTTTAGTCCAAACTACTCAACGATTATAAGCGTATCACCCACGTGCCGAGCGTCCAAGGCGTTGCCTTTCAGAATGCTGAATGAGGATCCGAAGAGTGGACATTAATAATTTCTTAATGACGACTATGAAGTTAGGTAACTAGCCTCGTTCCACGCGAATCGAACCTATCACAAACTAGCCATTTCGCTTAATGATGATTGCCATATCCAATGGTATTAAATTCGCTTCACTACTCGACTCGACTTGACTTGGCTTGGAGTTGATCTATTTCGAAGCATTTAAAATGCTTATGCAGCGAATTGACTTACTTTTATTATATTTTCTGATAACCCTTGAAACACATTGAGTGAAACTAATGACGAAGGCGCAGATTTATGTTAATAAAGCTCAGCATGCAATGCCACCGTACATTTTTTACGTTTAATGATCCGTTGCCTCATTGCGCGCAGGATAATGGAGGCGGCACGAGAGAGCGCTATATCCATCCACTTCTCGCCTTATGCTGCTCACCTGTCAGGTCAGGCGCTACCAACAGCATCCACTTTTTTCTACCTGTTTGCAGCACCATCAACAACCCGACAACATTGCGCTGATATATGAAGTAATAATAATCACAAGCTAAGATGGCGTACGGAAAAAAAACTACGAGACTCCTGCGGTTATCAGTCATACTTTACGCCAGTTTTTCATATTCATCAAGTTCACACCTTAAATATCCGCATATCCCGTGCCATTTTCACCGCGTGTATTTCGCGTGCTTTTGCATTTCCTCTTTGCGCCATTATTCGCCAACATCATCATTGCCGCCGCCGCCAAACAGCACCGCACGGCACACAGGCTTGGCATCTATTGCGTTAAGTGTATTTGCAAAATTGTGCGCAATCATTGATGAATTATTTATTATGTGCTTATCGTGTAAAAGCATCGTGTGGCATATTTTTTCAATATTTCCAATGCGGCTGCTCCCCTAAACTAATATTCAAAAATGATATTTCTATTAAATTTCCATTCATTTAAATATCTCTCTCAGTTTTACACGCATGTTTCGTCAGCGTTTCGGAATTTCACAATTCACTCGGGATTCGTGTACGGAAAGTGAAATTACGCTCGCGAGTTATTTCCGAATTATGTAAATAACTTTAGACTAAAATCTCGTACGCGGCAAGATTTGAAATTTAAATGAAATAAGCGCGTGTCGAGCCGAATTGTACACGAAAGTAGAATTTGTTGAAAATTGATTCGATTAATCACAACAAACGCAAACCGCAAACGCATAAATGTCATTTATCACGTTAACGCCAATCAAATACCAACGTAATTGGAATTGAACCGCGGCGGTATTTTAGATTATTTGTTAATCATTCATTAAATCTAAGCAATACCTCACATCGCCGCTACGCATCGTGTGCAATATTGGATGCGCTCAACCTTAGCATTTACAAACGAATTTGTTACGCAATGACTCAGAGAGACACGAATCATTAGCTGGTCGTAATGAATCGCCCATTGTCTTGTCCTTGACTGGCTAAATCGCCGCAAATCAGCCGGTGTGTGCTAATAATAAGTTTAGCTTTGGCTTTTTCAACATTCCGCGAACTCAATAATATTGCCGCACACCGCGAAACCGACGTTAAAACGCTAATATGTAAATTGCAAATCGCCGAGATAGAAAATACAAACTTTTCAAAATACTAATCCATCACGGTCTGCCTTTTAAGTCTGGGTTATGCGCATTTAAAAGGTAATAACTTGTAAAATTGATTGTTATTTAAACGCTTACGCTTACCATTTGCATGCTTATTCGACAAGATACGTGGGCGACGATGTATTCAAAGAGGACTTACCTGAAACAGAAAGATAATCGATTAGTTACATTAGCAGGATACTAAACAAACATGTCGTGGATATTACTACAGAAATTGATGTAAGATTGTATGCAAATGCTAAACGAATTAAATATGCTAATCCGTGCTTTTATTTCTTCGCGATATTCTTGAAAAACTCCAAAGAAAAATAATGGCTTCCAATGAAACGTAGTGTGTGGCAATCAAATGAAAGTATAATTAGCGCAATTAAAACGTTGAAAACTTGTGCTGGATAAATTAACTTCGGTTTTAAACTCATTACTTATTAAACGCTTCATAGTGAACATGCAAGACAATTAACGAATAATTAGCTCTGGAATTATTTACGCTCTCGCAATGAGTAATAACTTTGTATTCGTACAATTTAATCTTATTGATATTAAATGTTGTTTCTTAATTTATTATGCACTTGGATGTATCAATGAAGCAGCAACATAAATTATTATTCGTTCGCAATTTGCAAATGTGTATCGTACTAGTCGTTTTTCTGGTTTAATTCGCAAAAATTTATTGCACTTCGATGTAATGCAATTGTGCTCGATTACTCTTTGCCTTTTGCGTTAACCGGAATTTAATTGCATTAAATTTCAATATTCTACAGAGCGGTTGGTAGTTTCGCAAAAATCGTGCACTTTGAAATGGCTCAGAATGCGCACACGCCCGAGCGATACGAATGAAGCTAAATATGAAAATTGTATATAAATATAAATTTGTATTTTGTACGGATGAAACAAAGCCCACTCGCATATAATCTTCATGTTTTATTATTGAATCATAATAAATTGATATGGCGCTCTGCATTGTTTTCTTGTTGTTGTGTATAAAATGTGAAAAGTTTCGAATGTATAAACTTTTATTATTATGTACTTTACTTGAAACAAATGTAACTCGACTGATATTTATCCATTTCCAGCTTATAGCTGTAAAGTATATTATATTTTTGTTGTAAATTTTACTTAACGAATCCGATTATTAAATGGATTTTTTTTTGTGCCTCTTTATACTTTACAACCGCGAGCAAAATCCCATTTGCGAATCACGCTCGCCAAACTAATATTCGCCGATACAAAACTACTTAGAGAAGCCGAGTGAGTGTGCATACGGCTCGCTTTATTCCAATTTTGCACATTGTTCGAGCATCAGCTCTTGAACAACGCTATGCATGCATCCCTTGCGTAGTCGTGTCGTTCAGCAATTATTTATATTCGTATTTCGCATTGAAATCCGTACAACGCGGCAAGCAAGCAGCATCCGCACAGGGGGCGCAACAGCAGCTATTGGATTTTCTTAATCCTTGGGGGCATCGTAAATTTACACGCTTCATAATCCTCAAAAGCGCTGAAGCAAGCAAGCAATCCGCTGATGTGTACGCAAACGCCGGACTAATTAAAAAATATACCAACACCCATGATAACATAGGTATCAAGTTTACGCGTGAGCTCGAAACAAAATCCCCTGCAAAAAATCACCGCCAGCCCAACGAACAAACCAACCAACGAATGAACGAATGAATGAATGAACGAATGTGAAATGCGATTTTATTTCGACTTTACAAACTTTTGACAAGCCTAATTCGAATTTATTTCCAATTATTATTCTTTGATAAATATTAATTAATCCAATTAATTAATCAAATAGCGACCCGAAAAAAGCACGCACAGCATAAAAATGATTTAATTAACTTTTTCATCAACCTTCCGCACCGCATTAATTGCATAGCGTCGTGCATGAAAACACAATGACGCGAAATGAAAATGAAAAGTAATTTTCGATTTTATATTTTCTGATAATTTGAATTAATGAATTTCGAAATTACCTCATTTGCCTCCTTTTTTTTGTACGTAAAAAGTTTGAAGGCATTTAAGCTTAAAATACTCTATGCAGTACAAAACTAACTGTAGCAATTGTATTTCTTTAAGAAAAAAATCCCACAGGACACGATGGGAAACGCCCGGAAAAACGCTAAAGAAAACGCGCGCGTCGCCAAACTAAAGAAAACCGCAGTCGACACATTGATAAATGTTCTAGCGAAATGAATCGTCTAATTCGTTTCATTCAAACTCCTTTCCGTTTTTCTCCTCCTGTGGGAATGTAGTGTTTCGTGTTTATCCTTCATCTCGCACCTACTCATTCACCAGCCAACTAGGAATTTACTTGTGCTCTGAAAATATGTGTAATTATTAATTTCTCTCTGTAAATTAACCGTTTAATTAATCATTCTGGAAAAGATTTAAATTTCTTTCGTTTTACTTCATTATTTCAATAGAAAAGTCAAGGAATTTTTATCCCTAGTTATTTTTTAATCCGTTGTTTGTTTGCATAACTTTTTTCCTTACGCTTGCGTCCGAGACATTCGTCGCATGGGAAGAAGAGAATTTAATTTTAAATGTAATTAATTACAGGACATTCCGTAATTGCGCGCTGAGGCGCCCTTGCTCTGGCTTCTTATTTTATTTCCTACCCGTGCGCTTCTCTTCGCCAAGTCGTTTTTTCATCGTCGAACAGTTTTTCCTTATTTTATTTATTTTCTTCTTGCATTTTTTGCATGAAAATCCCATTTTGCAAGCGCCCGAACCCCCGCCATCCGCCCATTCTGCAATGTTTCTTCCGTCTGCTTGTTCCCGTATTATCTGCACAAGTCCCGGAATGCAATGTACAGCATTAAGTTGCTTTATTTCCGAGTGTATTTACCATTTGCACAACACTTTGATAAGAAATGGCCGTGCAGAGGGACGTTTAGATGCGCGATAACGCGAAATTATTGCATTTTCTACTCGCGACGATTACAATCAAATGGCTGATAAGTTAATTTCGAGAGAGAATCAAGAACGTAAATGGCGCATACCGGAAATACAATCGCAATCTAAAGGGATGATATATTTGCTTTTTGTTTGTTTCAAATACATTAGAAATTTCCAAAATTTCGCCAAAATGATTAATGATAAAATTTGAATAATAAAAAATACCAATATGTGTGGCTTAAATAGGAATTAATATATTCCCATTAAAAATCTTCCAATGGAAGGTCGTGAATTATTCTGCAATATAAATGTTATTTATGCGATGACTTTCATGACGTGGAAGCGCGACGTAATGAATATTTAATTATAGCGATTTTTCTTCCACCTTTAATGCTATCAGCGATTCTTTCGCAAATGATTAATGACGTCGCAAAGAGTGATTAACTAAGGATGACGCTTCTTCTGCACGTCGAGGTGCAATAACCTAGTTCCTGCGCTGCAGCACAATTTAGCAAATATTTATAGCTAAAAAATAGAATTCACTCGAATAAAAATACAAACAAACAAACAAATACCATCCGGCAAAAGGGATAAACAGAAACGAAAAGCATTTTTCTTTTGGCGCAAGTGAACTTAAGCGCGCTTGATTAATAGTCGGAGTCGGAGGCGCGAAAATAAGAAGGCGGAAAAACGCGGTCGACGCGCCAATGTCGATGTTTCAACGTTCTCCGAGGACACAACTCGCCCTGCTGCGTGCCGCAAAACGGGGAATGCGGATGCTGAATGCGGTCGCCCGTCGCCAGGATAGCGATGCGGAAGTGGAACAAAACGCAAGTTGAAACTCGGTCCCAAACTTTGGATTCGAGTGTTACACATCCACCCCAAATGTATACATTGCATACAGATAAAAAAAGGAGGAGGACGGACGGCAGGACGTGATGAATTGGTGACCACACAACTAATTAATTCCGATTCTCTTCTTCTAACCGATGCTTCTTTTTTTCCCCTTATTCAAACGCGTTTACGTTTTCTTCTACTTTGTTGATTTTTCGATTTTCCACCTCTCCGTTTACGAGAATAATGAAATATTAACAACGCTAATTAATGTATTGTTTGTGAAGGTTAAAATAAGTTATTGTTCGCAATCAATAAATCGATAAATTCCATGGCTGTCAATTATAAACGAGTATCATCACGATGATCGGTGCTACAATAGATCGACGAGATTGCCATTATCGCATGACTCTCTCTCTATATGCAGAGACCCCAAACATAAATCCGACTGCATCACGTCGCTGGACGCTTTGAAACATTGACATCGCAGCCATCATCGCTCGCGATTGTTGATCTGCAGCCCCCAGAGGGGCGGCGTATCGCAATGCGAAGACAAAGACGAATCACATAATACATTCGATTACTGGAGAAACAATGTCCTTAAAGCGAGACGAACGTACAGCGCACCGTGCGCAGTCCACCTGGGACGAACATAATTAATTTCACTCGATTTATCAATCTCAATATATCGATAATAGTTAAACATTCGCTTCGATTTCAAGTGGACTAACGCCAGGTGTATTTGTATACAAATACGCCCAATACAATTTACCAATATGCACACCAAATACGACTAACAATCAAACATTAATACGAACCATGCGTGGTAATACTATCGCGTTAATTATTAGTTTCATACAAGCCGTTGTTAACTCAACAATTAATTGAATTGATTGAAAGGCTTCCATATCGAGTACGGAATAAATGAATAATTATTATTCCAACGTGTTGAATTTCTTAACGACTTCCTTCTCTTCTTCGTACAATCAATAATCAATCAAATCAATTATTAATAAGCAGTCAAAAAAATTCAGCTGGCATTGTTAAAACTTTAAATCATCATTTTAAACATTTTCCCATGCAATTTTTGGTGCATTGTTCACCTAGAACATGCACATGTTCCATGTACGCATTATTTACATGAGCGTTGACTTTTCGAATTGCTAAATGTCACAAGCGCAATACTTTTTCCACGCGGATAATTTACAACCTCTAGAAAAAAAAACGAGTGAGAGAGGAATGTCATCCATTATTAGACAATTTCGTAGACGGTTAAAAAATGCGCGCGCACTGTTCAAAACGTTTTTAATTCAAGCCAAATAATAAATTAAGTTTTACCTGAGCCAGTCGAGCCAACTCTCTCGCTCGCCGCAAAAGAAGCGAGCCGCGCGCGCGACTTTCTATGTGTATATTGCAAATGTTTCAAACTAATTTACGACGTCAGACGATGATATTCCACTTCATTTCGTATCCTTCTCGGTTTGCCGTCTCGCGTAATAATGCCTGCCTCTTCGTTTTCGTGGAATTCAACGCTCGCGAGATGCAGTAATCTGCGGCGCGGTTGTAACTTATATTTTTTATCATACGCCGCAAGATTGTCTCAATATTTTATTTCCGCGCGCTCGCGCAAAACTTTTATAATAAAATTTCCCGCAGGCCTTATTCAACAAATTAAGTAAAGCGAACAAGCGTGCGTCTTGTGTAGTCGACGACGAACGCAAGACGATAAGACAACCAAGTCTGATCAATAAATACCTTACTAAATAAGAAACAACCGCGACCAAAAAATCCTCTATAAAATTTCTGGCATTTTACATAAAAAAAATTCATGTAGAAAGTCCACAAATCTAATTAAATTTAGCGATTCAAATAATAATTTAATTAAGTTAAATTAAATTTCAATTAACAACCGATTAAATTTTATTTGCAATTTATTTTTGTTTATTTCCTGTTAGCAATAATGCGTTCAAAACTTGTTTTGTCCATCGATGGACTAAATGCAAATTAGCATTTTTCATCAATATAATAAAAAACAACGAATCAATAGTGCGCGTTTGCATTGGAAGAACATGCAAAGTCGTACGGTGAACAAGAATAATAATTCATCGTCTTGACCTTTAACACAATTAAACCCTGGGAGATTTGTTATGAGGCATCTTCGCGCAGTTGGAGACATTTGACACTCTTCAAATACCAAGTAGTGTAGTGTATAAATAATCAATTAAATTGCAAAAGCAAAACAGGTGTTTTTTAATATTTCGTAATTGCTTTTCAATGTGTATCTCGTCGTCTCTCCGTTCGTGATCGTGGTTTTTAAAAATTGCCGAAACATTTTTAATGCACACTGATTAAGTGATTAATTAAACACCAGCTTAAATTACACGATGTCTAACTGTAAATAGTATTTTTTTCTTCAAAAATCATGTCAAAGTTGTACATGACATATGTAATTTTATGCGTAGTTATGCATGTAAGGCAATTTAGCCAATGGTAAAAGTGTAAAAAAGTGGCGTGATGATAAATCATCGAGTGGTAAAAGTAAAGGACGTGAAACGTTATTTAACATTGGATAAAATAGCGAATAAACTATTATTAAGTGTATAGTTGCAATTGAAATAAATGCGCATTGCAGAGCAATTAAAGCTGATAGAAATAACATCAATTCGCCTTTGTTTCTTGATGACTGTCATTAGATGATGACATGTTCTATGCGTTGTTGCATTGCATTGCATTAGATTCGTAAGCGCAGCGATGCCGATTATGCATTGATCGTGTACAGTCGCGCGTAGTGTGCAGCCAATGAGTTAATACCACCTGGATTTGTACGAACTGATTGCTGATTGCTTTGTGCATTTACATGTGCCGCCGATCGGTCATACAAATTGCGAGTGAATGCATTGAATAAATGTCGAATTAGATGTGAAAATTATATGTTGACCACGCCGCAAATAGCAACTAATACGATGCGGGTAAATAACAGGATACGATTATAAATCAATTAAATGTGAATCTAGCAAACCATTAGAATTCTATCCCCATTTTATATTTTTAGTATGTCGTCATGCATGCGTGTGTGCGTTTCATTTTCTTCCACGCAGTTGAACAAAACGTTAGGAGAGATCGCACGCGCATCTGATGATTATGATCAGAAAAAGCGTCGTGCTTGCTTCTCCCGCGCTCTTCCACTTTGCATATTTCCTCGGCTGTTTGTTTGCGTTGCCGTGACAGCTTCGCATGCATACGAAAACACATATTTATTGTTTGTACAATATGTACACAACGATGCAAGGACGCAACGATACGAAGACAAGAAACGTCAGAGTCAGTGCAACAATGGCTGTTCGGATTTAATCTGCATGCATGCATTCGAGCAGCAATCGGATATGAATGGATGAATGAAATGAAAAAGAGTATTTTGCATTATCATTCCGAGGAAGAGACGAAGAAATAATTTAAAGTGCTTTATGTCACAAAAATTAGAATTTCAATAGGGAAAAGTAATCGCAAGTCTTGAATATAAGCAGGAAATTAGTGTATAGTTGATAATACATCTTAACTATATATTTTTAATTGAAAAGTAGAAAGAGACATTTATTTTTACCGCTTTTTCTGTACTAAAACACGCAGAATTTAACCTATGACAAAATCGCCTTAAATATAAGAGAAAACGAGAAGAAATAGCTTTTTTAATTGATTAAACTGTATTGATGAATAACTATGAAGCAACGAAGAAATTAATGACTTGCTTTTCTGAAGATCTTTTTCAGATATTTCTTCTTTGCCAAATAAAAGCGTGCTTGTTCGGCAATCATGAGATATTATTGCTTGATATTTATAAAGACCAGTCCACCTAAATAATTTTATTAAAAGTATTTTTCCTCCGACTTTTTATCTACAAAAATGGACATAAATTTAGCCTACGACTTATGATGCATTTTATCCATATAATAAACTTTAAGACATCGTCTACTCAATAAATCGCATCCCGATATATTTTATAAGTAATCAGAATACTTGGAGAATCACAAATTCCTTTGTTTAAATTTCAGTATTTCTAGTGTGAGTTATGTTAACAATAAACTATGAATTAAACTGAAAATAAAATATATTTTTCTAAAAATGGTTTCAAACGGAAAACCAAAATAAATATATATTTCTCTAAAAAGGCGTATTTATCCAATTTCCATTAATTTTCAATATGTTAAGTAGCTCTAAATACCACAGAACTAACATTATAGTTGCTATCTACCTAAATGAATTTGCAATTAAAGTATCGATAATACATGTTGACAGCATTGTACTTCACAAGATCAATTAATTAAGTTATTATATTCCAATTGCGGCTGAGTGGCGAATTTAATTAATTAACTGTCAAAATGATGTAGTGTAATTAGTTCTCATTAAGATCCCTTCGCCTAGATTTTTCGATGTGTATTATTACATTCGCACGTGGCGAAACTATTTTGGGATATATTCATACATAACTTAAATCAATGTCGAAATATGTTCATTGTCTTATTATTTATTAATGGCCATCAATCAGTGAACAATTAATTAACTCAATTAAAATTGATCATTACCTAATGGACTTCCACAATAGCTAATGAATTTATTAAATATGTATTCTATTCTAATCAATTCACGATTCAATTTTATTATTTAAAATTCAATTTAAAACTGCATCAAAAATTTTTACGGTTACTTTTCCCTCAATTTTTTTGTATATTTTTGTAAGTCTCGTTAGTGTAACTCGTATTTCAAGCAGTTTTTTAGCATAAACCATGAAGAAGAAAAGACCAAAGTGAACGAAAAACGGTAGTGATGTTTTATGTAGACAAATGTTTATCGAACGGTGAAGCATTCGTGTATCCATCGACGGAATTGTTTAAACATTAAAAAGGCAATAAATACCCCGTAAAAGCTGGCAGCACTAAACACGGGTGCACGCTCGCAGCTCGCAACAGTAACAGCAGTGGCTGAAGGAGAAAAAAAGCACATGAGTGAGCTTAAAGCCCAAACTACAAACGCTTACAACTGGCTGGCTAGCAAGGATCAAATACGCGTTCGCTCTTCGTGCTGTAACAAACAAGAGCCAATGTTTGGACGACGACGACGATGCCGCCGCTGCTGCCGCTGCCGATGAGGATGATGATGAGCGAACACATACGTGTGTACGAAGAGATGAAGAGCACACGCGAGTGTAAATATCGAAAACATCTGTTCAAACCCAAAGCGATTAACGTCTATTCCCATCAGTTCAAACTCAATCGCAGGAATAATAAATAATCACGATAAACGTCCAAGTTTTACATATGATTTTTCAGTTTTTCTCCCTCAATTTCAGCAAACACTTAAGCAAAAAGTAATGTAACTCTTATTACTAGAAATGTGAAAGTTAAATGTAAGTAGACACCTAATATATATTATGAGAGTGTCATAAACGTAGGCAAAATAATTCAGAGTAATAATCGTAACGATATTGTGCAAAACTAGTTTGCAAGTTGAACGCTAAGCTAAGACAGAGAATGGAAAATTACGACTTGCAAAGACATAAAAACAAGAACTTTGCAGACATTTTGATTGTGGACTTAGCGTTTGTCTGCGCGCATTTAATAAACGCTGTATTCACGAGCGACGAACAATTAAACGCAGTTCAAATGAAATTCGCTTCTTGCGCGTCTAGAAATTTTCAAATATTTTTCACCAGCGCTTCCGCGTGCAATAAAATATTTTTAATTAAACTAAAAGCAAAAAAAATAATGGCGCGTATTTGTCAACGACAGCGTTTACTTTGCGAATTGCTTGATTACTGAGTGAGCAATTAATTCAGTTGCACATGTTCGTTGAATTTTATCAGGACTTTCGACGAATCCAAGCATTCGTGGAATGTTGTTATTAATTACCACGATTAATTCAAATGTTCGAACGTGTTTCAGAGAATACTGTGAAGATTTCAAATATTTTACGCGTGCTATTTTCTTAATAAACTTATAAATTAATTTATTTCATAATACGTCGCGAATGGAATGGATTTCTCTTCGCTTCGAATAGAACCATTAAAAAAACAATTAAAATATTTTAAATAACTCTCCTCTTCCATTATGTAAATATTTTTCAAATATAAAGTAGAAGAACGCGTCTCATTAATTATCAAATTCCCATTGAGTTTCAACGTATTTTATGCGCAAATCAGATATAATCATCAATCATTCCTTCAATATTTAATAAAGCAGAAAGCGCCACAACAAAATGAAAAACGTCGAAAGGCTGCTCGTTAAGATGCAACTTGCGCAATGCATTCAATTACTATTATAAATTAGCATTTCATAATCATTAGATATAAAGAACAACTAGTTATTTGCATTCTCTTTCAATTCTTCTTCTTCTTCCTCCTTCTCAAGCGTGCGTGGTTGTTGTTATTTCAGGGGAGGAAACAGCACGCTGACAAGAACGAAAGTAGAACACGGCTGAAAATAGCACACGGCTAACGGACGCGTTTATAATGGAAGGATAGGAACGGAAGTGTTCCCTGTTTTACGTACTCGTTCCTGTTCTTGTTTGCCGCGTTCCACATTTGCGAATGCATTTATGCATTTTGCGCGTACACAGAGTGTGCTCACTTTGTTGTGTGATTGTCGCTGATGTAGCGTGCACAAAAGCGCATGATTGCGATTTAAATAATTTTAAACGTACGCTTAACATATTCGCACACCGTGCGCGCATGCATGATGCTTAAGTGGGCCATATTCAAATACGGGAACAAAACACTTTTGGGTTTAATTGTCGTTCATGGGCGGCGTGACGTGCAGATAAAACGAAATTGTTTGTCGCTTTTGTTTCGCCAGATTTGGGTTGGCTGTTTGTTTAAAGTGCTATAACTTTGTTGTTAATGACTTTCGAGTAAATATTTACACATCTATTTATAGATAATTTAACTACCTATTAAATACTAATATTTCTTGCAACTTTCAAGTTCTTCTCAATATTATAAACAACAAGTTTTAAAATGTTTACAAAATTTATTCCTTGAATATTTTAAATTGTAATAACTTTATAAATATTAATCGTATATATTTATGGAAAATATTAATTATTGTATCCATTGGTGATTACTTTGCTATAGGAAACAGAATTTGAATTTTGAATATCGGTTGATTACAATTTGAGATATGAGGGTTTAGACGAAAATGCGCAGTGGTAAATCAGTATTTACCTAAAAAATCGCAAATTTTAATGAAAGTTGATTTTTAAAACAAGAAAGTTCTGCATAGGTAAGTTAAGCAAATACTGAGTAATATCACGAGATTAATGAAAATTTTATCTATCAAATAGCATAAATTTTATGGCAACACAATATAGCATAACCTACTAAAACTGAATTCGAACTTTTTTATTCGACATATTTGGCGATTTTAAAACGTAACTTAGATATATACGTATATATTTAAATATATTAAATTTTATACTTATTATTTCGCTTTACATACTCTTGACATTGATATTGACTTTCTTTAATAAAAATCCTTTAAAACGAATTTTAAATTTGAGAATCGGGTGCATATTTATTCAAATATAAAGCCAAATGGTTACAAAATTAATAGTCCAATTGAAATAACATTTTCATATTCATAAACTTCAGTTAATACTTTAATGATTAGCATAAAAATACAAAATGTAAACATTTTATTTTGTCCACCCTCAACCCACATGCAATGCGGAATTTAAATATGATTATAGTGATAAAATTAAAATCTGTAATAGAATTTCACTTAGGGAAATAACGTAAAATCTAATTTGAAAAGTGAAAATACCCAATAATTAACACCATCCACATTATTTATCAATTTCGAGGCAAAAAAAACTCTAATCATGAAAATTACGCGCCTTTCATACTAATTAATAGGCCATCAAACAACAAATACATTTATATAATTACCTAAATTGCATCATTAATATACAGAGTGTTACCTCCATTCGTCTTACACCATTAGGCAAGTGGAAAAGTACCGAAAGTAATATAAACTTTTTTTATCGTATTTCTATTGTGTTGTGCGTTAATTCAGCACATAAAAAATAAGAAGGAGAACACGCGCGTGACAAATTATTTATTAGCGTCAATTTCGTACACCTAGCTACTACCACGAAGTAATATTGATGTGTAAAAAGGCGTACGTACGTACGTTCGTACGCCGGGTGAAAAAGAACCGAAACGAAGAAAGAACTAAAGCGCCAAAGCAAAAAAAATGTAGCAAAGTCGAGTAGCCCTTCCCAGTCGGTTAGTAAATTGCCAGCGCTTTTTTCTCGCTGTACAGTGCTTTGTTGAATGCGGGGGCGCGCGCAAGTTTTGCGGCTGAATAGCGCAATAACAAATCTGAGGTCTTGGAATCATCCATCAAGCAGTTGCGAATGCACTGCAAGACTACGTCGAGAAATTGTTTGCGAAAAAATTCCTCGCTACCACGCCGAAAAAATTAGACGAGGATACAATACACCTGACAGTATCAAATCCTATGTACTGAAGTGAAAACGAAATTATTATTTTCATTTCTTTTGATGAAATGTCAAAAACAAATATTTTATAAATATTTTCTCCTTTCAATTTCTGACTTTCCCTCAATATATGAAATAAATTCACTCTACTTCAAACAATAATATAATTAAATACTCTTCTAAATTCAAAAACGTCTTCAGAATTTCCTAAATGATCAGCGAGTCTGTCTTGATTTGTAACTAATTTGTAATTAAAATCGGAACACTGCAAAGACGACGCTCAAATCAAAAAGATTAGTTAACTCACAGTGAATTAAACTTGTTTGCTGCGTCCTGCTCTACCAATGCGACCTCCTCTCTTTCGACTTCACTGCGACGAATCGTCTTGGAAATCTCACAAAATCAAGCAGCACGAAAAAGACGAAAAGATCACGGCAAGAAATCAATGCCTTTGATCGCTAATAGCGTCGTGCCAGTACGCGCAGCAAGTAAGAAAAAGTGCGCTAATGTTCCAACACGAGATAAAACGTTAACGCCGAAAATAAAATAAGACTTTATCGGGAGAAAAAAATAATAAAACGTGTTATGAAAGTCCGCCAACTTTTAATTTAGCGCTTTCCCGCTGCCCTCTCGCCCGTTTTTGTTAATCCATTAAGACCGTCGTCTGACCATTTTCGGCGCGACTATAAAATGCTAATTAAATTAAGAAAGTCGACGCGAAACAATTGAATTTCTCCACCGAAATTAAAATATTCCCTCAAGTAAATCATCTTTACGATTCGGCCAAGTTGGAACAATAACCCAATCACAACTCGAGTCTAATTTCAGTAGATAAAACGTCGAATGGCCAAAGTTAAATTTACAACAATGTTCAAGCACCCACTCTTCAGGTTGTTCGTAATTCGCAAGGAGCAATAACAACAAACGAACCACCGCACAAGCGTGAAATCTATCCATAAAATCGCATTATGAGATTATTACGAGCGACTAACAAACGAACCAACGTAGGTAAGTAACCATTCTACTTGAGAGGTGTCATTCGTGAATCCGCAACGAATTAACCCAAATGACTAAAACAAAGATACACACGCCGAGCATGCTAATGCTCGTGCAGATGATACGCAGACTAAACAACAGTAGCGCTCGTCGCCAACTTTGAAATTATAACGCATATTATTGCTGGATTACGAGTGCGCTCGTCCGTTTACTTGTTCTTCAGCAGCAGCAGCCGCGGCGGCGCTTCTTCTTCTACAACACTATTCTTCCGCGCCCTGGGTGGTGACTTGCGCGCGTCTGGTCGGTGTCTGTTTTGTGTCAGCGGCAAGCGCATCGTAACGCGCAATTATTACGATCATTACCAACTATTTAATTGTTTAATACGCTTGTATACGAGCAAAAGCACATCAGCTTTCGTTTGTACAGCACCGCGCTTTACATCGCTGGAATTTAACCTCAAAAAATATGCTCTTGTTATTCATTGTGCATTTAATAAACCAACGTTTATACGTTCGCTGATTAATAGTTTCGTGTAAGAAATGTTAAATTTCCCAAACGAGATGGGCACTTAAAAAGTTTGAAAAGTACCTCGCTCCTCACCTAAATAAATTTCGAGAAAAGTGTAATTAAATTGAGTATTTTCTTTAATAAAAATGTCGATTTAATTATACCATAAATAAAGTCGGTGCGCGCGCTGCATGAAAGTTGTAATAATGCATCATAATAATGCAACTTTTAACTGACTTCCGCAAACTTGAACTGACTTTGCGTGTAACTCGATTATTAGGAAACTTTTAAAGATTTCTTCAAGTCGCTTTTGTGTGCTCAACTCCTGCTGCTGCTCGGCTGCTCTTCTATGCTTTTTTGTTTGGCGTATTAATTTCGCGTTTAATTTGACAACGACGACGTCGAACAAGCTCCTCTCTTCGTGTCGAACGCGCACGAAAAATGAAGCAACAATAAAAACTAATAACGGCAATGAAGAGTGAGTGCTCAAGGCTCAAAAGGAGACTGCTAATTAAAATTTCCCAGCGCGCTCATTAATTTCACGCCATTGATTTCGGCGCGGATCGAAGCAATAAATTTTATTGTTTTACACCTCCACGCGAATAAGCAGCGCGAATGATGAAGCATACGAAAACTTCTTGACATTTATACGACCACACAATGATTCGACAGAGACACACACAGCAGGCGAATTGCCGCTATTGCGACACATTCTACCCAAATTGAAGAATTCAAACTTGCGATCGCACAACTTAATGAGCGCACTTAGTGCGTTCATGAATTTTGACTCGTGTTTAATGTTTTCGCCTTTTATGATCGTAAAACCTATGACTTGCGTTTCTAACATTTTCGGGTGTGTTATTTTATTGCCGCTCTCTCATACCAACTTTGAATTGTTCTCGGTAATTGCATATTTTAATTGTCGAATTAATTTTATTCTCTTTCACTCCACCGCCGCTCTCAATATTATTTTTTAATGTACGCATTTAATGTGTTTTCTTTAAATTACGCATTTTTGGCTTCTTGTGGAAATTCATTTATTATGTAAATTGCACAACAATTCCATTAAACTAAAATTTAGTAACAATTTAATTACATGAATTAATTAAATTGTTGTGAATTTAAATTACAACCGCAAACATCAATAAATCGCCCAAACAGACTGTTGTTTCGTTTGAGTAATCTAGAATTGCATGTGTTAAGTGTGCGTATGGTGAATACGCGTATTTATTTATTTGTTTAAGCAAGCCAACCCCAAACGAAACTTATTCGCCGCGTAAACACGAGAACTGCAATAATGTGATGAATATTATTGGTGGATGCATTAACAACGCACGCTTTGCATTCGGATTACAACGGCTGTGCATTTGCGTTTTCTCAGCGCTCGCACGCTCTTTGTATATTTGCATTATTCAAGTGGCATATGTTTTGTCGACATTTTGTCATTAAGTTTATAAATGATGTCTTTTCAGTAGCCTCTCTTCCACCGTGCGTCTTGCATATTGTGAATTATGATACTCGCTTTATTCTCGCTCTAGTTCCACTACGTTTTATTGTGCATTGTTTTATTTTATTCGAGTAAAAACCCAAATTAAAACCGAATATCATTTGTTAGACTTTTCGGAAAGACTACGCGTAATTATTGCTGTTCTTCGCCTTGATTGTATTTCATTTATTTCGATGCACGGCGTGAGAAAATAACGCGTTTGAGCTTTTCGACAGTTATTGCATTAACTAATTGGCTTTTTCAATGTTTCAATGCGATGATTGTAAATATCATTGCTATTGTTATAATTTAATTATAGACATTTCGGGTTTCCCTACCACCACTCGTCGCATTGCTTCTCAATGGGGAGGAAATTTCTCGGTCTGCGGTTTGCAACACGCTACTAACTAACACAAAGCGCAGCAATAGAGTAACAAGGGTGGCAAAGGCGGCGGCGGCGCCGGCAGTGGTGGCGGCAGTGTTGTTGAGGAATTCGAGTGATAACGGTATATTGATAGGCATCACGTTGTAAGACGAGGGTGCTAACTAAAGTGGAATGTCTCCCTTTTTTCCCTGAACATAACAGGAACATATTTGAGATGTCGAAATAAGCTCGATAGGAAGTTTTTCATACAAAGTGTTTCACTCAAATATTCATCAAGTTAATATTCAAAACTACCAGCTTTCCTCAAGTAACGATAAATTTTTTAACACATCCTGTATTTCCTTGAGATTATCAATATAAGGGAGGAAGCGTGCTGATAACTAAATGACACGAACGGAAAAGTTTATCCTTAAGGGAGAAGGAAGAATAAGTGATAATTTGCTAATGTCTAAAGCTTACGAGTGTTGCGTTAGAAAAGCAAAATTTCATGAATTTTCCTATTACGTTTAAAATGAGTTTAACTGTAAATAAAAATTAGATTTTTATCTAATTATAATCACGCGCTAAGTAAAATCTCTTGTAGGAAATGAATTTTGATATCACGATATATCTAATTCATAAACCAAAATCAAAGAAATATTTATCTATTTCACCTTTTTCTTCAGGCACTTCACACATAAATTACTTTATAAATCACGTACTTATCTCCGCTTTAATCTCAGGCTAAATCTCTATAATCGGAAAACAATTTTTGAAATTCCAACGCGACGCCTACTTTTCGAAAGTAATAACAAATGAACAATGCTTTAAAAAATGCGTATTAACATGACAATCATCAATAAAGCAGCGAAAAAAAATAGAAATAAAACTTTTGCCGAATTTCTTTATAATCTGAATTTTTACATAAAAATAAAAAACACACGGCAACATCGGCAAGGAAAACGAGAAAAAGAGAATGAAACGCCCAGCGCGGATGAAGAGAAACGAGAGTAAAGTGCGTTTGCAATTGAATTTGAATGTTTTATGAATGCGTCGTGTCGCATTGTGCGCGAAATTGTTAAGAATTGTGCGAAGAAGAAGTTGCAGGTAGGAGAAGTTCTTGCTTCATTCACATTTCGCTGGTCACTTGAAAAACTTTTTCCCGAGCTACTCTTCCACTCTTTAGATTTGCGCGCGCGCGCGAGCGTCCAGCTTCCAGCTTCAACCGACGAAAAACAGCGCGAAGAGATAGTACGAACGCTCGAGTGTCATCCAAGAAGAAGTTGTTCACTCGCATTCAAACATTCAGAAGCGCGAGCGTACGCGCATCGTGTTGAGCGCAAGAAAAAACTTGTTTATAGTTCTACCTCTATCTCTAGCTCATCTTCACGTCTTCACTTCTTAGCGCAAAGACTTTAATAGATAACTAACGTTACCTGCTTTCCATACGCGTTTTAATGTCTGTTTTACGTCAGTCAAATTCACTCATTGAGTGCGCTCATTATTCACAGATTGTTCCATACGAGTATCTCTTTCAAGCGTCAATAATGGTCATTTTTTCACTCGCGGAAAATTGAGAATCATTCATCATAAATCCCGCATGCATTGCGCCTTGAAACTTGTTCAAAACTTTGAAAAGTTGTACAAATTTGTTTTAAATTTGTCCTCGTCAAATATTCCAGGCCTTCTTAGGCAGATTTGTTGATTTTTATAGCGTAATCAAAGTGAATGTTTATTGAATAATGAAAAAACAATTTCCGGTCGGTGTGCGCGCGGCTATTTTAAAAATACACATCCCTAATAGGGTGAGTAAGTACATAAACATGCCGAAAACGACCCAAAATGCCAGCGTCAAGGTCGTTTCCACCCTTTACGCCGAATGAAAAAATACATAGTGTGAGGGAGGCGGCGGCGACGCGAAGAGAGCGAACGACTCGAGCAATGAGTTATTTTAAGTGCTCTCGTAATTGCCGCCGCTATAATGCTCTAGCTTTTTGAGTATGGTATAGCGCGTGTATGCATGCCATGCGCTGGTCAGGTTCTCGTGGTTTGATACAAAAAGACGTGAAAATTCCACTTTTTGGCTTAATTGTATCCTGTTAACGAGTGAGCTAATTTACGTATAAATTATGATCGTGTATCCGGTTAATAAACCTGCATTTTTAAAAAACTGCTTCTACCAACTTTTTAAAATTATCCTGGAAATCCTTAAATTCCCATCATTTTTACGCATAAAATCCATTTTCATATTATACCAAATGATGATTTTTTCATGTTTACTTATGAATTAAGAAAAACTTACTTGGTCTATCCAGTTCGTTGGTACCGGGTCCATCATCCAGGCTACTGAAGCCGCTGGTAACAGGAGTAAGAAGGGCGGCGAAGACGGGCGCGCCGAAGATGAGCATCCGAATCAGCCACTCCATTGAAGAAGAACACTGAGACGTTCGCAGCACATTCATGTCATACCGCGCACGGTCACGACCATACTCGTTCCCGAAATTAACACTTATCAGTTCACTTTTACCACTCTTTTCCCCTCAGCGCCTTCAAGGTTCAATCTCGTAATCCATTGTGTCCGTCAACATGATTATCATCGAATCAGCGCGCCCCCACTCTAGCCAATTGCGCATTTAAATATTTGCTAACATCAATAATAGTGGCGAATGTAACGATAATAAATGCTGAGAGAGTGAGTACGTTTGTGATTAGTTATTAATTAATTAATAATTATGGGGTTTGTTAAACGCACGATAAATTACACGTATTTTGAGTTGCATAAATCCTCATCAATATCCTAATTAGTTTCAATCAATTTCCTTAATTAATTTATTATCACACATTGATTAGTTAGTCGACGCTTGTAGTTGTGTAGTGCCAGGTAAACAAATCCCACAAAGTTAATGCCTTATACTTTAAACTTCACAAGATGAACTTTATACACGCATGAGAATTTCCATGAATTTGTTCATTGACTATGATGGCAGTATTGATGATGGCAGTGTTGAATTTCGCTGCACTATGAAATGTTAAAGATTATCAAAGTTCACTTGGTTATTATTTGATAATTTCGGTAATAATCCCAAATGTTTTCACTGATTCGTTGCGTCTCGTAAATGTTATTATTATTTATTAATTTATTCAATTTAATTACTGCACTGCGAACGGCGTCTGTGTATGAGTGAGTGTTGTTTTTAATTGTTTATTGTTCGTATTGTGTTCACTTACGTGTCGCAGGATAAGTGAGTACGTTAGCGGCAGCGCCAGCGACAAGCGGCGTGCAGGATTCGTGAAAACGCGCGCGGCTTCACATCCGCAGGCTTACTGAAGACCGCGGCGCAGTAGCACTAGGCGCGATGCCTGTGCGCACCAATGCTGCCAGCAGGAGCAGGAAGGAGGACCAGCAACACCAGCGCCAGAAACAAACTCTCGTCGCGTATCGTTCGTTCCTGCAGTAAGCATAATTCATGCTCACAAACGATACGAAGCTGGTCATCATTATCACCAAAGTGTTTTCTTTTTGTAAATAACACAACACAATTACTACATAAACTAGCTACTCAATTGTTTACAATAATAAATACAGTGGTGAATACGTAATTAATAGCCAAAAGTGTTTTGGTGGAATATTTGGAATTTTTGCTGATTTTGCATGGACGGAAAAAGAAGAAGATTTTTCTCTCGTCTTTCTTTAGTACTTATTTTAGTCCTTTAACTGCAGTGCTGCGCATTCTTCGTCTTTATTTACGATGCTTTTTGCATCGTACATTCTGCCTATTCTTCTCGTGCAGGTGATGTCCTCACCGCTCAATGGCGACGAGCACACACATCTATATTGTCTGGTTTTGATTACAGAGATAAGCTATTGCCTCGCCGGCGCGCGCGTATTGTGCGAATGAAGATGCGCTAAAGAAGCACGGGAAAAAGTGAAGAAGAACAAGAAGAAGGACTCTCCGTGCACTGCGGACGGCGCGCTAGGTGCTTACCGCGCACGCCGCATTCCTGCTGATTAGGTGAATTTCTTGCGCACTGCTGCATGATGACCCACATCTCAATCGCATTGTCGCTTGTGTTTTATTTATGTTTTAATTGAATTGCGCGATTTTTTCCCGCATACAAAGGCACAATTTATAATTGAGTGTTTCGATAATGAGACGCTCTTAATTAACCGCGTTTTTCGAGTACGCAAAACCTTCAGTCTAATTAAAATTAGCGCTGTGTGTAACCAATCAATCAATAAGAAATAAATTCATTGAATTTTTAAAGTTATACCGACATCATAAATCGATCAGCAATTAGACAGGAAATAATTTTTCCCATCGAACCTATAAAACCGATGAACATAAGTTTTACACCGCATAAAAGTGCATAAAATCCTCAATAGACGAGAGCTATTGCTTTTTTAATTGTTAAATAATTGTAGCATTTATGGCCGCTGGCATTCGCCGAGTAAACTTAGAACATTATAACCGCACCTATTATCACAGCTATTATTATCGCTAATTGTTGTTCAAGTGCGCATTTATTATTTCATCGGGTTTCCCATTCATTCTATTCAACTTCCTGTTATTTGCGCGTTTATATAATTTCGTGTGCTACTCTCGCTGTGCGTTCAACCCTTTTTTGTACGGATTCGCGCCCCCCGTTTAGTACGTATTTTTATCGCGGTTTCGGCTTCATTCATTTCCTCTTAGTTTTGTCTCCTGTTCCTGGTTTATTTTGGTCGCTTGCGCTTTGTACGCTGCGTTTTATTGTTTACCATAAACATTTAACCATTTTATATTGTACTTGAAATATAATAGTGCCACTCGTCATTGTGTCTTTCTATACGTTTTTTTATTATTTGTTCTGTGCTATCAATTTTTCAGCAATCTATTAATATTTCAGACGAGTTTTAAACTTGCCCACTCGCTTCACTATCTGCTATCGTTGACTGAGTCAACATCGTATTTCAATCAGCGTTTCAAACAGACGATTTGCTGGTTAAAATAGTTTTCAGTCTCAAATTTCCAACTCAAGAATTGCAATATGAAATTACTTCCAATTCGATTTCCTTTAAGCACACTGTATAGCGTGCGCGTAGTCGACAAATGCATTTCTTGGTGATGATAGTAAAATACATTTTATTGTTATGAAAGAACGCACTAAAATTATTATGGGTGCGATAAATACGCACAATCACGAAAAATAATCTTAATTCCCTTCGTTTGTTTATCGTTAAAGATTTTATTGCATTTTGGTTTTTGTTTTAAGCAATATTCTTATTTTACCTCCCCCGAACCCTTTCTCATCCCAGTTAAAGTCATTGATTCGCATCAATGAATAGAATATGTAAGTCTAATGTGAACATAAAATAATGCATAAATAATACTGACGAATATACGTGTCATTATTGTTTAATAGCGTTAAATATGAAACTTTAATGGTTAATTTTGCCATTAGTAATAATAAATAATGAGCAGTGATAATAATAATAGTGTTTTATTAGGCGTATCATTCCAATGGCAGGTATCGTGCGTTTTCTATACGTTTTATAGTGACACATAAACTGATTTTATCTCAAATCGCGTTAAATAATTGTCTTGCAATTTATTTCGTAAGGTATTTGACGTAATTTATTCAATTGCCTTACTCAAGAGTACGTTTTCGTTAAAAAAAAGATTTTCTGACTTATTTTGCAATAAAATTGTAAAAATGTTGTTGAATAGTTTTTTTAACGGCGTAATTAAATCAAAAATTAATTACGTTGTTGGATGATAATGCTGATAACGAATCAATCATAAATATTCATGAGCAAATAATTAATTATTTTTTACGCATTTCACATTAACGCAATGAAACACTGAAAAAATATTGTATTTTTAATTTAAAATTATAATTGGTGAAAATATGTTGCTTTGTATATTACCGTATGGAAAGCAGTGCCATTAAGTGAGAGGGGTCAACACAAAATGTCGGTGAGTAATTTTTTCGCAATTATTCACGCATTGCCTCACGCATCACCAACACAAAACGCACCATGCAAACGCATTTCGTATTCGAGTGCAACGCGGCGCCACGGCACTTTCGTAATTTACAGTCATACTTTTAACGCTCATTAACATTTGCACGAGCATGAGGATCATCAAAATTGCACATGTGTTTGGTCGTTTAACGCTTAACATTCGCGTTCTTCGAAAAACTTTAATTCATAGAAAGTCAACTCGATGTGAATCGCTTCTTTGAACGAAATTATCATATTTATTTATGTACCTACTGTGATTTTGACCTATCACACTATTAATTCCTTCCTTCAGTGCAAATGAAAATGAAGTGAAAATAAAGCAAAAAATTTTTACTGTCTTTACAAAATGTTTTAGCTTTCAGGAAAAAGAAGCAAATCCACTTGTACCGGGATTAAGTAAAGTTGAATGCAACAACATGAAAGAAAATAAAACAGGAAGAAAAAGGGATGTGAAAGAAGCACTCATGGCTAATTAAGGTCGACGACAAAATGTGTTGCCGATGTAATTTGTACGAATGGAATTTTAATTTCCTCATTAGCATAAGGGAACATGCGCGTGCTCGTTATGTTCAGTATGCAAAAATTTTGCAAAAATATTAAAACACGAGCAAAACGGCAAACAATAATAAAATTTATAAAATACCTCCGAGTTTCCTCTCTACGAATGAGAATTTAATAATTTTATTCTTTCATTGAAAATATGTCTTTGTTAAACCGGAAAACTTTCAAGATTATGACATGGAAAACCGTCTACGATTTTGACAGATTATCATATTGCGTGGCCATAATACGAAATGGAAAAATACAAGAACATTCTCAAGCTTTCCAATTCGAGGAAAATCAATGAGTACTCAATAGTATCACATTTTCAATTACCTGTCGTTTTATTATAATAAATTTCCCGAAAAAACGAAACGAAACCAAGTGGATATTTTCTCCAGTTAATGAAAAAAAGGTAAGTACAAAATTATATTAAAAACAATAATCAACTTTTTCATCGTGTTTCCGGTTTGCGTAATTAAATTGAGAGCGCGTTTTTCTTCATTTTTCACTTAGCACTTTCAAGTCTGTTTGAAGAGGAAGCCGCTTTTCTTTTCGCCACCCCACATTTTCCTTTATCAAATTGTCCGAACCTCTTTTTATGATGAGCGCTCGCGCGCGCGTATTTCTTCACTTTCTCGTATATAATTTTCGTAAAATTTCTGAAGCAGCAGCAGCACCATGCCGCAAATTAACTACAAGAACAAAACGACTTTGAATGCACGTACAACACGCTTTAGAACCGAAAAAAAAACGCGGCGGAAAAGAACGAAAAGAAAGAACGAAGGAAGAGGAAACGAATGAATTCCATGCGGAAGGACAATCTGAAAAACTCGGAACACACCAGTGAAACTGCGCGAGGACGAGAGACGCGGGCGAAACGAAGAAGACGAGCAATAAAAAGCGGGCGGAACGAGCGAAAAATGAGGAAGCGCAATGTGCGCGCGCGACGCGTAATTAAGCTTCACTTGCATTGTTTGTACGACGCGCGTCTCTTTACCATTTTTTTTTCGTCCATTCTTCGTTGATTCGGCTCCGGGGGCCATGCCGTGTCGGGTTTAATTAATTAAGTGACGAATTCAAACAGTTCAACAGCGTTTCTTTCACCATTGTTTAAAAGAAGGCGTGTTGTGACTTTTAAGTCATATACTAAGTTAATTTCATTTTAAAAATCATTCAAACCGTACTCGCATTAAAGAAACAATAACAAATGTTGAATGAACCTCTATAATCCTTTAATGCTTTGTAAAAAACTGGTTGGTAATGTGCCAATAACTTTTAAGTCTACTTAACTGCCTCAATTTCGCATTTGACCGAATTAATTCGTTTATAATCACCAGTTATAGGAGTTTAATGATAATGTTATCCTTCAATCTCTCATCTCGTTTGCGTATTACACAACAATTCTTCTTCCTTCTCTGTTTTACTTCTTTCCGAGCAATATTATTTCTTCACAACAGCGACATTTTAATGAGTTGAATTACACGTTCAATGACAATGCAAATTGCACACTAATAACACGCTCGTTGCATCATTAGAACGCACTAATGATTATTTTAAATTATGAAATAGTCTGAATGCGAGAAAAGAGAGATGTGTTTTTAAGCCTAAAAAATATTTATTTTGCGCGTGGTATTTCACGAAAAAACGTAGGTATGAGCTTCAGCTCTTTATATGGACGTATAAAAAATGAATATAAATTTGTAGAAAGTCAAAGCGAATGAGAATTGGGAAGTTAATTAAGTGCTCGGCTTTGAGCAAACAATGTTTCACTTATTTCGAGTGCCAAAAACACATGGCTTTCCATGTTTTCTTAGTTCCAATATTGACTTAAGTTTATTACGTTCTAATTGCTTACAATTTCCATGTTTGACTTGGTCGCACCGCGCCGAGCGCGAGCGTTTCTACTTAATTAATTTTGATTTTTATCAACGGCTCCATCCGCGTTCAAAACACGCTAATTAATAAGATGTAAGTTTGTGTCACATTTTCTTGATTTCGTTTACGTGTTTCCTGCGCGCGCGTAATTTATTCGTTTATAATTTTTATTAATTAAACTTGTAAAGCATCCTCCAATACAAACTCAAGACTTTTATAAATATGCTCGATTATTTTTTCCGGCCTTTCTGAAAAGAAACGCGCGGAAAAACTTATAGTGCTGTCGGGAAAGCGGTAAAGAAAAGTGTGTAAAAAACATCGGGAAGAGAAGAAAACGTGCTTGGAATGCGAATAAAGTGGTAAGTATTGAAAATATCACTGAAAGTACCAATCGAACATTGCAATATTTCATACCGCGATGTGCAACTAAAACCGAACTAGAGCAAATCTAAATTACACTGCGAAATTATTTATGTGATATTAAAATGTGCTTGAATTATGTTTAAATAAATCTCGATTTATTATATCGTTTTCGTATTTTGTTTCTTTTTTCATCGCTTGCATTTTATTTGACCCAGAAAAGAAAACGAATGCAGGCAAATGATGAATCGTTATACAAATTTTCGCTGGCAAGCAGAGAAATTGGTTTAATTTATTACTTTCTGCCAAATACGTAAGCAGCACACAATCGCAACACATGCATCAGACTTGTTTTTATTCACGAGCCATTTTTTCAATGTCTTTATATGTTTTTTTCTCCGAATGTAATTTTTCTCGGCTGCGATTTAGGCAAATGTAAAATTATTATTAAGTGTTATAAACGTCAGAAACCATAGAGAATATCATTTTTAAATTTTGAAATGAGTTAAAAATGCAATAAATAAATAAAATGTTGAAATATTGTCAAAACTCATTGCATGAAAAATCTACGTGTACAAATTAACAAATCTTTAAAAAAGATCTTGATTTTTTGGCGGAATGTAATCTCCCTCAATTGCGATTTCAGTAAATTTAAAATTGTTGTAAACATCCTAAACCAGCAGGAATATCATTCCAAAAGTTTCAAATTTACTTAAAAATAATAAATAAAATGTTGAAAAATTATTGAATTATTACATGGAAAATCTTGCATGATTAAAATGTCAAACTCTTTAAAGATATTTTGATTGTTGTTGTTTAATGTAATTTTTATCAACTTATGTTTAGAAAAATTAAAAATTATTTATTATTAACTCCTATAAACTTTAAATCCTACTTGGATTATCATTTTTCAATTTTGGAATTCGTTGAAAAAGCAATAAATAAATACAATCTTGAAACTTTATTAAAACTTTATCCTTGTATGTAAAGTAGGCATGTTTGATGTAACAAATCCCTCAAAAATATTTTGATTGTTTTATATGTTTCTTGTAATGTAATTTGTCTGGATTAGGATTTAGGCAAATATGAAATTATTAGTAGGTGCTATCAACGTCAAAAACCACATGAAATATCAAATTTTGAAATTCACACAGAGAGTAATAAATAAAATATCATAAAATTATTAAAACTCTTTGTGCGAAAAATCTGTATGTTTAAAGTAACAAATCCTTTAAGACGATTTTCATTATTCTTTAGAATGTAATGTAGCGTACAATTTAGGCAAATGTAGAATTATTATTAAGTGCTATAAACGCCAAAAAGCACAGAAAATTTTGTACATTTTGAAATTGGTTTAATAAAATATTGAAAAGTTGTCGCAACTCCTTGTATGAAAAATCTGCTTGTTTGGAGTAACAAACCCTTTAAAACGAACATAAAAATAAACATTTTCTTTAGATGAATGTTGAATGCATCGTAAAGACATGAAATACACGCAAAACGAAGACGAATATGCGAGGAAGCATTTTATATGAGTCAGTGAGTCACTCTTATTCCTCTCCCGTTTTCTTCTTTTCCGTGTGTGCGCAAAGTACATGCGAGTGGATGACTGCTAGATGACTCGGGATGAGTCTGGATGCAGTCAGCGTATGCGAGCGCATGAGCTCAAGACATCCGGGAAGACGATGTGTCGCTCTTTAAAGTGCATTTGTCCTTTTACAACTTTCATATTTTCTCGTGTGTGCTCCATCATCGCGCAAACAAGCAGCCGAAGCTAGCGAAGCGATATCGTGACGTTTTCATCCTCGGACATAATGCACTCTCTGCATCAACTTCCTCGCCTCTCATCTCTTCACTTATTCGTTTTCTATTCAACTTGCTTTTGCGTCTTTCGACATTCTTTGCCAATCAAACTACTTCAACTTTCATAAAACTGGAGAATTTCCTCAATTTAAACAAATACCTTCTTGTTTTCCATCCGAACAATACGTGCAATTGTTCATTTCTCCGTTTTGAACTTAGATTGAAATTACGCTGTATTTTGACATCAATTCGAAACAATCGCTTAGGCGAACTTAGTGTAAAACAAGCGAAATTATGAGTTAAACCGTCATTGGCGGTATCGTGCACGTTGTGCAAACATCACGAAAGATCGAACAGCGAATAAACAACGACTGGAGCGTCCATCCAAGTTGTTCCACGAGAATCTAGAACAACTTGCTATCTCTTCTTGTCGACCCTCAAGAGTGGAGATTGCACAAGACAAAGATGGATATAGATATTGAGAGGCGACGCGCTGCGCAACTACAACTATTATTGAAGCCTTGTAAAATTAATTATAGTATTCCGAAATTTCCATAACTCAATTCTCTTGTGAGATGGACGCTTAAGAAGCAGTCGTAACAGCGTAACGAAACAGGAAATGTGATTATATTGGCTTTAACACGAGATAATTTCAAAAAATGCCTAATAACAATAATTTCTTCTTGAATTGTTAGGAAATAATTGAACATAATTTTGTGATATGTACGTCAACACCTTTGCTTAATTCTTTCGGTCTTTTCGAGTTTGTTATCGTTGCTGTGCTCGTTCGGAGAGTAGATTGAAAAACATTAAAAATAATGTGGCGGTTGCGGCGTAATTTGGTTGAGTATTTTCAGCGCTCTATAATTTTCACCTGATCCTCAACAAAATGCCTGGCAATTTCAACAACACTTAAGGTGCAAGAAGACGGCCGTTTGCTTGATTGCTTTCCATGGCAATTAAGTGCGAGAAGAAGAATTTACTTCTTCACTGTGAATAATTTTATCTCGCACTGAAATTAAAATAGTTCAAAATAAATAAAAAAACTACGGGACCAAAAGGCCCACCTAACGATAAGACTTGTCCATTTTTAAGACGATTTTTTTATTTTCAGATTTTAAACAAAGAATATTGTTAAATTACCAAATACTTATAAGATGCATTTACAAACAATTTATTGAGTAGGTTAAAGTTTAATTTTTAGATATGAGGTATCATCGCACCGTTAAATTTCTTAAATCGATTTGTGCAGATAAAAACTCGAATCTTGGATGAAGAAATTACGGTAAATTCTTATATTTATCAAATTTTTAATAAACTTATTTAGGTTGAGTGGTCTCTCTAAATATCAAACAATAATATCTCATGATTGCCGAACAAACACGTCTTTATTTACCAAAGAAAAAATATTTGAAAAAGATCTTCAGAATTAAAAAGCAAGTCATCACTTTCTTCGTTGCCTCATCACTGCGCATCAATAAACTTTAATCAATTAACAAAGCTAAATACCTCATTCGACTGCTTCTCCTCTTCTTTTGTGTAAATTTTGAATCGAAAATCTTACTCCTTATTGAAATTTAGTATGTTACATGACAACCAGGAATAAATCTTGCACTCGTAAGCCAAGTGATTAATAATAAAAAATTAATAATAAATTTTCTCTCAAGAAGCCGTTTTTGTTCAGAGGCAAGCAGCATGCAATCCTCTTAAAGTCAATTAAATACGATGTCTATAATTCATACGTGCTTTCATGTCTTTTTCTTTTCCATCTTGGGTTACCTTATTAATCTCTTTAAAATAAAATCAAGTGTGTTAACTCTACTTCTGTTTGTTTCTCCGAAAGAAAAAATACTTCATTTATTTAAAACCCCGACTAAAAATATTACGTTTGAGGCATATTCCAATTTTTTTTTCAATTTTTTGCTTCGCGTCGCATTTGATTACATCGCGTACGGTGAATAAATAGACAGGTGTATAAAGCGAAAACCGAAATAGACAACTACAGCAGGTAAATAAAGAAGACATGCGTGTCTCCTATGGGATGCGTCAATTATGTGACACGCGCAACGTGCGTTCACAGCCCATTTGAACAGCAAGTATTCTCAGTGTTACAATGTCCAGCGCAATTCCTGGGGTTTTATCGTCTTCATTCAGTGTAATATGAAACCCAACCGACTTGAAACAAATAGAAATAAACTATCCGCATGTACGAACGTATTCACTAAATATATGAGATGTTAAAATTCCTCAAATCTCTCACCGCAGGACACCGAATAATTTTCCTTTCATGTGAAAACTTTTATTTCTTTGATTACTTCATCATTAGTACTTTATTCTTTTTTATGCATCCACTCATCTCATCAAAAAAGCCTCATTTCTATTTTCTTTTAAAATTCCATAACCATTTTCTCATTCCCTGTTGACTCCACCCAAAATAAAACCTGTACTGTTGTAAATGAAATCCGCCATGTTTTTTCAAAATATATTTATGTCAAGCACAAGCACCCTTCAAAGATTTTGATTGCAAAAATGCGAATGCGCAATTTGGCACTCTGCTGCCAGCAACGGCAAACAGCGCATGCAATTTATGTGCTCGTAAAGAAATAGAAATGTAGATCAAGCGTCGAACTTTTATCGCCGAAATAAATGGTTAGTTTGTTTAAACCACCTCAAGTGATCCGCCGAAGAAGGCGCGGGCGGACGAACTTTACGAGCGACCAGCAGTAAATCATAAAGCCGTTCATAATTTCCAATGGGAATGAATAAAACCGTGCACTTTTCTTCCTCCTCGCCACGTGTATTACGGCTACTAGCGCAAATGAGAAGTTTAATATTTATTTACCTGACCCAACCGTACTCCACATACATCACGCGGTTGATTGAAAAGCGCATCACTTTTATCTCTTTTCTTAGCGTTCTCTTAAAAAATATAATCTTTATTCATATTTTTCCCTATGAATATTTCAAGCAACTAAACCTGCAGGAGTTCAAACAGTAATTGAATTTATCATACAAGCAGAGTAATGTAACCACCCACAGATATTATCTCGACATTAAGATGAACATCCGAAAGCACTTATTGTCTTATTGTCCAGCATTTTTTGTTGGTTTCTTTATATTTTGTGATTTATCACTACTTTCTTTTTGTATTCTTGTTCTTCCATTTATGAATTTGTTTATTCGAAAATGATTCGACTGAATAATATTCACAACCCATCAATTAATACTATTAATAACGCATTCTTCTGCAGCGGTAATCAATTACCGAACCAACTAGTTTAGCCCGTTGTTTTTAAGTGATGTGCTCAAATTGCTTTTCGGTTTGTTGCATTTTTGACTCGACTTGTTTTTCTTTCGCTTTTATTTTTTCTTATCTGCCGTAGACGTCGACGACGACGTCTGAACGAGTTTTCACTGCAGGTGTGCTCGTTCTCGAGCGCGGATAATTTATTGGATCGACGCTTAGTTATACTCTCGTTCGTTCAGCACCGCAAGAAAGAACTCCTCATTCCGATCGCGTTCGTGCTCGCGTCCGATATTAATTTCCATCGAAATTGCAATTGCAACCAGCATGAATCGAATCGTGCAAGCATTTGTTATCAATTCGCAATCACTCATTCGAATATTAATCTGATAATTTCGTTAGTTTTACAAACTCCTTCTTCCTCCTTCCTCCATCGTCATTTAATTTGCCCCATGCTCATCATTATTCATAAATTTAGTAGCAACAAAATAAAGTTAACAACTAATTATTTCAAGTTTTTCCCCCACGTAGCGTTGCAATCATTTTGATTTATTCGCTGATTTAATAATCACCTTCGTGATCACATTCATCACTCGTGCGCTGGTGTGTTTACTCTGCACACACTTCTTGTACTTTATCAAATCTTGGTGTATGCAACGTGTTGTCTCACGTCGCAAGAGCTTGATGAGCGGTGCGCGCGAGAGCTGAGGCGCTGAAAGTTGCGAGCGTTGAAAAATAGCGCGGCATTAAGTGAAGTAGGGAACGTATGCATAATTTTAATCAAATTGCGTGCGTACCGAACATAAACACATTTCGCCGATTAAACGTTCGTTCGTTCATTCGCTGCGATGATGTGTTGTTTGCATAGAGTGCGCCCGATGTTTATGTTAAAACGGCTTCACACACAGTCAGAGGCCTTCGCTTTCTTGTGGATGACTTAACGACGCGCTATTATTATGTATTAAAATGTTTTTTATGTAAATAGTTCCGTAATGGACGGCCCGCCGCCATTCAGCGAGCCTTCAAACTTGAAACGTCAATAACACAATTATTTTCGTGGCGTATTTTTTTCTCTTGCCGCTGCACTGTGTGTGTTTTCTGAGAAAATAATTAATGTAAACGCTGATGAATTAAATTAAATTGCGCGATTTATGCGTTGCTCATTAAGATTAACGTCGCGCGCTTAATGTCGAACTGGAATTAAAGTATTTCGCAATTTCTAGTTCAAACGATCCATAAAATCTCGAGTCTTTCAAGCATTACTTTTAAAGATTAAAATATACATTCATAATGATATGGAGAGACGAAGGCGCATCGTAAAAATCTTTATCATCATTGACTAGTAGGAGGAAGAAAGCACGCGGATATTTTATACAACACATCGCAGTCGATAAAAGTCGTAAGCTACCGGGCGGACAGGAAAATATCTCCCGGTAAATTATTACCTGCTGTAACATCCGCAACGAGCGGACGCCAGCAGCAGCGGCGGCGGCGGATGCAACGTGTGTGGGTGTAGAAGGCATAAAAATTGCGAACAAGCAGCAGCTACAGCCGCAGCAAGCGGTGACCGAATGTGCGCACTGCACGTTGCAAATGGCCAAAGAGCGCACACGAGCAGTTGAAAAACTATTTTTTGATTTACGATTTCTCTTATAAGACGACGACGACGACGAAGACGACGACGAACGTAACCCAACGTAACGAAGAGATAGCAACCTGAACGTGTGCGCCTGCAGTTATCTTATCCTCATAGAAATTGTTGCGCGTCTTTGCAGGTTATGGCTGTGCATTATTGTTGTTTTGTTGCCGCTGCAACAACCGAGGGAATTTCTGCGCTATCAACGAAATGTTCTCAACGATTTTCAACCGCTTGATTAAAAATCCTTCGTGTTTAACGTCAAATAACTCGCGACCTGCTCGCTATCAGCACATGGAGCATGAAAGCCAAGTTTCATTTTATACAAATTAAATAACCCAAACTATCTCTCGAATATGGATTGCACAACTTGCTTTGTTAACTCGCAATAAATACGCGGAAAAGAAATGGAAACAAATGAATCGGGCAAGCGCGCAGCGGAAATAAAATTGAAACTTTCAAAGGAAATTTAATAAAACAAAAATGTCTTTGTTGTTCTCGCATCGGCGCGCGCCTTGCGCATCCATATATTAATGTAGACCGAAGGACTCTCGGCAAACGAATGCAAAACGCGCGCCGAGGACGAGGAGAAAGAAATGGACGAGTAGAAAGCAAAGAAGAAAAAATGTTAGACTTTGTACGACTGCTTGCAACGGGACGACATTGCTAAATATTGCATTATATTCGCTTGCGTCCGCGTCCTGTTGCGCCAATTCAAATGCGCTGCTTTTGTCCTCACTGCGTCCTTTTAAAGGGAGCAGGTCGTGTTTTAATAAGCGCACTAAGCGTAGAAAACGATTGCTCAATACAACACTGAGTGTTTCTTAACTTGCTCCGTAATTTCAATTCAATAAAAATTTGTTAATAAATCTCATAATTTTGCGTGTGTGATAATTATGAGATAACACGATAAATTTCATAGTTGTTTAAATGGGCTGATGTTAAAGTGACATTATATGGCAGTGTAACAAAAACAAAAACATTGTAAGTCCGCGGCAGCAAAAGACATTAAGAATGAACGCTGGTGGCGGTGACGGTAGCCGTGAAGCAACGTGACCGTGTAATAGATGAGAATAAAGCAAGTAAAGTCGCATACCGTGCCAGTAATGTTAAAAATGGCCAAGGAAAGTCACTCTATCCTTTGATTTATGGCGTAAATTGTTAATAACTTTTCATTAAATTCATAGCGCTCAAAAGAAATGAAAACATATCTAAAGTATTTCACCACATTGTTGTGCTTTTAAGTTGAAAGTATACATGTTGTAATTGCGTGTTACTTCATACGTGTAACTAAATTGTTGGCGCAAACTGCCCTCTCTTGAAGAACACCTCTTATTGCTGGTACAGTACTACTCCCGAAACATTCCCACCGCGAGGGCAACTAACTGTTAGCCACGTCAGTAACTGCCAGACGTGTGTAATCATAAGTTCAGTGTTGGGTTGTATTAACAACTTAATGCATAATGTTTGAGTATTGTTGTGTTATGTGTTCATGGAATACAATCCAATCAGATATCATAGGTGATGTAAACACTGGTTTACAGTATAATTCATCACGAACGTATATCTTCATAACGCGTGTAAATGGCTAAATGTTTTCATTGTGTGTTGTTAAAAAAGTTATGCACTTCTGTAATACTATTGTTTGCCATTGCATTGCAGTATAACCCATCACTGCAGTTGCTACTGTTCAAGTCAAATTGGATGCAGCTTCCAAACTGAATTTAAAAAATTGTTTATATACCTAGGGCTTGTGTATCTATAAAGCTATTAGGATCTACAGCGGAAGGAATATGTCGTAGGTAAAATGCTTCAAACAGCAATAACAAACAGCAGTCTACACGGAAAAGCAAGGAGAGTTATCATAACCTGTATTGCCTTATGGATCCACGAGAATTGATGCAAATTACCTTAAGCGTTATTTTATAGCATACCAGAAAGCGCAAGCAAATTTTATGAATAATAAAGTATATGTTGATACCGCAATATCAAGAAGCGCAACAATTAGCATTATACGTCGAAGCGTTAAGCTACGTTAGTGGCCTAACCTCTAAATCAAAGCTAATAACAGTTAAACACTTACTCAGTAATCTTTTAGTATATTGCTGATGACTATGCACTTCAGTGCATCCATTATGAATTAACAAGGAAGTTATTGCTATGTTTGCTTCAGATACCATTGGACGCCCGCAATCTCCTGGAGAAATGCATCTTTGCTATATTTATTAATCGTGGTAAACTTGCCTCAAAATCGGTATACGATTCTCTCTATATTTGGACCCATTTGGATGTTGATTTTTCACTTTAAACACTATATTTCAAAAGAATTTTATACCAAGTGCTGAAACAACTTTGACGCGACAGAAAAGTTGCGTTGCAAGCAAGATGGTGACTTAATGCGACCAAGTGACAGGTTGAACAGGTTAACAAACCAACTAATGAAAATATCCCAACACTCGTTGTTAACAAACCAGGTCAGCTGTTTGTTATACTGCAAACAAATAACAATAAGCATTATTATTAACAACTATTTTAACTTACATCTACTCAATAACTTACCCTTTCATTGTAGATAAACTTATTTGACACTTTACATAATTCAGTGATGTTGCAGTTTACTGCAAGAGTAAACTTCGACTAATTGTTAATAATTCAATTATTTGGATTGAAACATGCTATATGAATTCTGGCTTGTTTGGAAGCAACTTCGTTCGAACACGTATATACAATACAAGAGCTCTGACAAATAATCAGCATCCACAGCATTTCCGCTTGCTTTGCTTTACATTGGGGGCGGCAAAAGTGACATGCAGGTGGTGCATCCACGAATGCCAAGTCACCTTTGCATTTTGTGCAATAAATAGCTCCAAACACTCATCGCCCGGCAGCACCAATAATGTTTCCTTCTTGCTCTCCGAATTTGCTACCCATTTCTCCTTATCACTCCACCGGCTGGTTTGCGTTTATCCTGAAAGGCTTTGTGTGCTCACATTGCACTTTGCGTTGCTCATGACATGCCTGCCGCGCGCCAAACAATGTGAATAAATATTAGTGTAAGATGCGCATCCCCAGCTTGCAGCTAGCCGAGCACACTTGAGCATAATCGAAATTAAGTGTTGCAAAAGAGCGCAAAACAAAAGCAATTAGATAATGTCAGCAGGTTTTGCGAAAGCTGTGCGCGAAAAAGGGTGCAAAATCGTCGAGAACATATGGAACGCACAGTGGGGCACATGTTGCACAGGATTGCCGTATACAGCAGGGGGGGATGCTAATATTTACAACCAATATTTACTATTTGTTCGCGTCTTGTCTGCCGTTAATGGCGCAATAAATTGCGGCATTCATCGCTGATTTATCGAGTGATGTTATCGTAGGCGAACGTAATGAAAGCGCCCCCAGTTGCCGGCCACTGCCGCCGCCGCCGCCCCGGCCAACACCGAAAATTGCGACACGCACATACACCTACGTGTCTTCCGCCTCTCTTCCTGTTTCTGGTCCAGTGCGTGCAGCAGCCGCCGCCGCGTTTGCATTCCTGATTCATTCTGCGTTAATTACTCGTAACGTATTTACTCAGGGCTGCGAGTGTTTGTCCTCCGGGAGGCCGCAATCTGTAATTGCTCGCATGCATTTTAAAAAGCCACCCCAGCACCCTCACACCCCCTTCAGGAAACGCGAATACATGCATAACTTTATTCATTATCAAAAAATGTATTTACTTTGGAGAGTAGCATTTGAATTTGTTTAAAATTCAATTAAACTTCTTGCTTTCACATGTGTTTTACATTCATGATGCGTTTGTTATGTTTAAATTTAAATCATATTAATACTAATGTAAGCTTATTATAGTCATAAACAATAGGTAACTGTGTTTCTAAGCAAGACATAATTTAAATGATTTGTTCAATACCCTTCTGAACAAATGGCCAAATAAACAAACAAATGTCATTATCAGTCTAATTTGGCACCGTTTACGCATACTATTCATTTAAAGTTTGCATTCTCCATAATTGTCGCTTTTGTTTCGGGCAGGACAGACGATGAACGAAAGCGATATAATAAATTATTGAATGCAGTTGGTCGTTCAATGCGCCGCGCATTGTTCGCGGAGGTGTTATGTATATTTCCGATAATAATTCACGAGCCGTTTTCGTTAATTACACGCGGGCAGCGCGCGACGGAACAGACAATTTGGCGTTTAGTAATAATTCGCTGCCAAAATACAAAAAAGCGCAAACAATGCGCGAGCATCGAATTTAATTTATTTGCGCTGTTGTCAATTCCAATATCGGCAACAAACTGATTTGCTTTTTCATGAACGCCTATTCGCTGTTTTCGGCCAAAAAGTGATAACGAATTGCGCCATTCGTTCATTCATTTACTGTTTAATTATGTCAATTTACATTGCAGGCGCATTTGATTTAATAATGCGCGGAGACAAATTGTCGATTACAATCTAGAAATTGTTCAAATTGATTTTAAATTATTTTCGCTTTTTAGTCATCTCGTTTCGGCATTCTAATGGGCGTTATCATGAATGTGTAATGCGTTTTTGGTGCCTGCGAGCAACAGGAAGTCGCATCGACCACATACGCGTACGAAGAGCTCTTGCGGTCGCTAAGACTGAAACTAATAAGCCAACTAGCAAACTAATTAAAATTGCCGCCCTTCTCTTGTGTGCTCTTCTTTGGCGTCTTGTAATTGACGGTCATGTATCTTAATGTGTAAAGTGAGACGAGATGTTTTTATCATTATATAATTCACATTACCAAAGCCAGTCAGAATATTCAATTTAATTATTATGTTCTTGAAGAAACTCGTGACGCGTTTTGGGGAATAATTATATTGATTGCTGTGAAGGAATAAGTGATAATTAGATACTTATTGGATTATAAAGTAGCAAAAATATATTTTAATATGCATAGAAATAAACTTATCAATTCTCGCGTAATGAAATTGAGCGTTTCGTAATGCCGTTTGAAGCGATAATAAATCAATCGACGTTTGAAGGAACGAGGTCTAATTATAATTATTCAAATGATTCTTAACAAGGTGCTACGCTTTTCTTTTTCTCCATCATCTTCTTCATCATCTGGTCCCGGCTATTTATAATTCCTCTGACATTTACTCGCTGTCCTTTTGCAGCCTTCGTATGAAATGTTGTAAAGTAGCTTAAGGCGGAACAAATAAAGTTGTTCTACTTAATTAGACAACAAATCATTTGGCTTATTAATTACCCCTCGAGTGAATTGAGCTGTCTATTAAAAAATCGATTTATATCCTGTAATATTTTTAAATAGTTGTCCAATACTTTGTTTGGGATATATTTGCGAGGGCGCTGTGATCGTATGACTGGTATTCACCCTCCAACCCTCTCAATCCATGGCCCGGCGCATTGCATTGACGATACACTGCAAGGTACCACACATAGTGTATTATTCTGCAGTCGTTTAAGGAAAATAGCTCAAGCCGGAACAAATAAATTTATTCTACTTAATTAGGCAATAACTTTGACTTATTAAGTACCCATCGAATGACTTGAGTAGTCCATTAAAAGATCGATTTGTATCCTGAAATATATTTTAAATAGTTGTATGTTACTTCCCTTGCCAGGGCGCTATTAGTGACTTACAGGAAGGCGCCTTGCTGGTATTCACCATCTTACCCTCTATATCCGTCAGCAGATTGCATAGACGATGTGCTGCAGGGTGCATTATGCATTATAGGTGGCAGGACACTTAATGCTCAACAATTAGGTCAAAAACGTTCTTGGACCAATGTGCAAGAAACTCCAGCAGAGATCATGCACTTACAGCTGCTCTTAAGTGGTGTCTGTGGTACTTGCAGTCTCTTCTACTTCTGGCTTACCCTAGTTGAATGAAGGTGCATGTTAATCGTCCTTGAGTTTACCTCAACGTTGCCTTCTACTCTTTGTAGCTTCGTTAGTTGGGGATGACTGGTTGTGTTCTAGCGTTGCCTATGATTTTGTAGCTTTGCTATTGATAGTCTTCTTCTATAACGTTGCCTACTGACCTTTGTAGCTTCGATGGGGTCTGAACGACGTTCTCTTCTAGCATTTTCTTTTAGTTGGTTGCCAAAAAAAAGAAATTCCGAATAAGTTGATAACTTAACTGGCTCTAGCATTTTAATTTACTTACACACTACACAACACAATATTGCACTTTGTTCATAGTCATACTGTCAGTAATGTGCTTCCTATCTCAGAGTCATTAAATCAGGGACTTATTTACATGAATGCTATATAATCATTAATTTGTCTTTGCTTTGCACACACTTTATGATTATAATGGTCATTCACGGATGGGGTTTTCCAAACCACCATGGAGTGGGCTAAGGTACCTTATAGAATTATAACGGTCATTAAGGGTTGGATTTTTCCAAGCCATCATGGAGTGGGGTGAGGTACCCAACGTTGGAAGCGAGGGCAGTTGGAAGGACAGTCC
>JARJDV010008334.1:0-18395 GCA_030264675.1 Anaulacaspis nigra | reverse complement strand
TACAAATAAAAAATCAGAATTCACCCACAATACAATTGTTTAAATCTAATTTTCACACATCAAACCCACATAATCTATGACGTTGAATATGCATTTTAAGCACATAATTTGTATGCGCTTTGTATGAACATTGCGGAAGTGGACACGCTAAACTTGGTTCCTTACTACAATAAGCTTTCAAGTGCGTTAAATACGTATTCCTGTTTTTATATAATTTCCCACATTGGTTGCAATACACCCGAGGTTTTGGATTATCTAAAATATAAACAAAAGTCAGTATAATCCAACGCAACTAATCCATACATACGTTTAAAACGGATAGCAACTGAAATTGACAATACTAGATAGAAAAAAATAAAAAAGCGACTACAAACACTAGAACAAATCGAATTCGTACTAATGTGTGTTCATTATATATAGATTATGTAATTTTTACGACATATGACAATTTTAGTTTAATATCTATATATTATACCCGGATGATCTATGACGTTGAATATGTTTACGTAGCGAATATTTTGTATGAGCTTTGTATGAACATTGTTGAATAGGACATACGTGTCTCGGTTGCTTACAACAATAAGTATATTTATGGCAATTATATGATTGCTTATTCTTATATATTCTTCCACATCTATGACAATAAATACGTGTATCCAGCTGTCCTGAAATTGAAACATGGTTAACAAAAAGTTAATTCGAAAATAGAAATTATTACAGTCGAAAGTTAGTTCAAAACTAAAAATCATTACATCCCAAATTTAGGCACGGGAGATCAAGTAATCCGAACTATTTGATTCAACAATCAATATACGTATTCTTTTACTTATAAGAGTAGTAATGTCCATGCAGCAGCGTAAATGACGAAAACGTCGTTGCATTTCCAATAATAAAAAGGATAAAATTTATTTTTTCTCGCGCAAAGAATATGATAAAGTGCTGGTTTGTTTGCAGACAGATTGGGCATGCCTTAATTGAAAATGCCTGCGTAAAAACATCTCAGTATAAGTGATGAATGAGCACCCTGGCAAGGGGCACCTTATCGTTGGTTTTTTGCCGCAATAAATAGACGCATGTTTATCTAAAGATGCTTTTCTTAAATAGGATTTTCCACATTGTTTACAGCATATATTTGAGATCCTTTTGTGTCCTGAAATTAAGAAAAATTGTACATTTCAAGTTATACGTATCACCTGGTGGATGTTTACCGCAATGGTGATGTCTAAATGAGCGGTAATTTTTATAAACTCTTCCGCAGTCTTCGCACAGTACGTCTCCTCCTAAAATATAAAATTAAAGTAAATGAAACGCAGTTCTCTAACTTTTAAGTATTTCCGTGAAAGACATTTAAATGAATGTTGCAATTAATACCCTTATTTAACTGTCCCTTCGATGTAATAGTACCACAAATTTGAATATGAATATTCAACATTTTCGTGGTCCTAAATATTCTATCACACTTCTGACATTGCACCTTAGAAACAACTTGCTCTGTAATGAAAAAAATATTGGTTAATAAATAAAATTGAGACATATTCAAAACTTCAAGAACACCTAGAAAAATGCTAAACATTAAAACATTGGATAACATAGACAGATGGTTTGTGGCATTCAACAATAAGAATTACACCAATTGGTAATCAGAATGGTAATCAGAGTGGTAATAACAGCAATACGAATATACATGAACTTGTAATTGGAATAAGTAATGAATGGCAAATAATTTACTATCTGTTTAATTACTCGGTTTAATTACTTGTATGTTATTTGGCATGCAGTAATTTAAAACAATTCTTTCTATTGTGTCTGTGGAAAATTCTTTATGTCTATATAAGTGGCGCTTAAGCCTAGCCTTTGAATATGCCCAATGACTGCAAAGTGCAATTGGGCACTTAAATGTGGGTTGTTTTCCACAATACTCATACTTGTGTTGATTGAACGAATTTTTATTTTTATATTGTCTTCCGCAGTTTGCGCAGTGAATGCGACCTAAAATTAAAACTGTATATAGTACAATTACGAAAATATTTAACAGTCAATTTTTAGTATGCCCAACTTAAAAAAGGATTTGAACTACCTGAGATAAATCTTTTTCTATTTACACAAATCTACATGATTTTCTCTTACATAAAAGACAACATGCACGTATGCATGTTTCGCAAGTAACAAAAACTTACATAAAAATATTTGTATATATTAAACACATATAATAAATAGACTAGCTAGTTACACCGTTTGGTTAAAGTAAAAAAGGAAAACACATCACGTTAGTCCTTTTTAAAATGGCGTGCCACCATGTGTGTCCTCAATGAAAACTTGTGTTTCGTCACATACACACAGCCCGAAATTGGGCACGAAAATTCCGGATTTTTTCCGCATTCGTATCGAACGTGCCGTCTTAGCGTCGCGGGAAAGCCATATGTCTTTCCACATTGCATACACATGTACTTCTTATATCCTAAAACAAAAATGCAATCGGTCATAAATGCACTCGCAAACCACACATTTCATAAAAGAGTACTCGTACAGCAACGGATGCAAAACAATCAAGTGTCGTTAGGTAACATTAATTAAGCGACTTACCGATTAACTAGTCATTTAAGTACGGCTAACTAACATACTTGCATCCTTAAGCGAATTAAACCTTGTCGTCCTAACCATTGAATAACAGAAAAAGGCATACACGTCAATGATATTTATTTTTGTACCACTTGCAAATATGAACTCTTAAATAATGTACAACTGTATACACTCATCCGCCATGTTTCTGATTAATATGAGATTTTAAACTATCCTTTCTCTTTGTAACTGTTGAGCATCCTGCAAACGGACATTTGAATATAGGAAATTTTCCACATTCAAATTTCAAATGTCTTAATAGATTCCTACGATGCCCATATACAGCCTCGCAATTATAGCAGACAAACGAGGATTTTGAATGACTTGGTCTAAAATATCCTGAAAATATATGAAAGTTAGATGTATCCACCTGTGAAATTCAATTGTTTGGAAGCAATTGTTTACTAAAAAGCTTTAAACTAATTTTGAAAAAAAAATAATTACATGATCGGTACATCATCCCGAAGGTTCTATGTTTTAATTTTAGGTGTGAATTAAGATAACATCGCTGATAAAAATATTTTCCGCATGCCACACAACCAAATTGCGGTTGCTTTTGGCATTCGTAATTCAAATGACTATTCAAATGCCGTTTGTGTTTGTAACTGCGTTTGCAAGTTGGGCATTTGTGTCTCAGTTCCGAATCGAGTCCTAAAAACATCCTAGTTAATACGCATTCAAAAGAAAACACTTACGTAAATGGATTAGTTTCAATGAAGACGTACTTAACACTAATGCATTTAGTGCAACTTATATTAATACACATATTAAATGATACAAGCGTATTTTTACATGAAATAAATGATAATTATCCTACAGTTGAAGACCGGCACCACAACTTAATATTTTCATTATTGTTAAAAATCCCGAAACGAAACAAATATAAAACATGGCGCAAATTCAATAATGATGAAAAAATAATCATTTCTGTTTTCTAATCCAATTAACAATGTATTTTTTAATGTACGTTTTTTGATAAACGACGCCAAAGTTGTTAATGAAATGATTATGAACTTTGTTCACAATCATTTCTAACGTAAATTCAGACAAATCGGCGCCCTCCAAGAGGGTTAAAATAAACTGACTCATTTGCCTCTTTTTTGTGGTACATCTATGACGACTATTATAATTCGTATTTAATACGTTCAAATTAGAGCCAGTAATAAACTCTTGCTTTACTTTAGATTTTTTCGGACGGCCCCGTCGACGGGCCACCCGATATTCTTCAAAGCGAAGAGGGGTTAATAACTGCTCCGAATCTATAAAAATAAAAACTTAATTAACACTAGATTATTAGCATATTAGGCGCACACGTAACATAAAATCCACAAACAAACAACAACAAAAAAACAATTATTAGAAAAATAATAACCCGAAAATAATAAAAATAATCAAGTTATTTAAGCGTTATGCACAAGTATCTGAAAAACTTATGTATGAACTAATCTGATATGTCCATCTAATTCAGTCTCTGATATAGTGGAAAAATTACATGAAAGGTACGAACAACGTAATCTGCCACAATATAAATATCGATGCGTAGAAAGTGAATTACGATTTTTATATGTTCTTCCACAAGCTGTACACTTGACCCGTTGTGCACCTAAAATATACAAATTCAAACACAAAGTCATCAAATACAAACACACTTAGACCCTATACCTGTATTCCTGGGTGAACGTTTTTTCATCTGTGTGACTCTACGTGAATTTGTTCGTAAATTGGCAGCTCTATCATTATACTGGTCGAAGTCACCCGAAGAAATTGCAACATCTGTTAATAAAAAGTTGAATAATTAAAATGAAACACAAATATACAGAATACAACTAACAACATACTGAGGGTACTATGAAAAACCACAAATTTTAATACAATCATTTCAAATTAATGCGTTGTTTAAAAGTTCTTCAGAAACTTTATTAAACAATTAATACATGGTTTCGCCACAAACTTTTCAATTTGCTTTTATAGCATAAATAGGGCGAACCAAATAATAACTAGATGAAAACTTATATTCCAACTCTGCACATCTACAACAAATACGACTTATTAGCGAATTATTAGAAACTTTTCCCAGCTCGTGCTCAGTGCGCACATTTAAATGCCCATTCGTTTGATTCACTTTATTGTACACGCGCCTCTTCCGAGCTACAAATAGTTGATGAAGATTATCACAGTGTGTAGAGAACATTTATGATTAGTACTTCGAATTACTGCGCGCGTATCGCTCTTTGCAAGAGACTAAATGTTTACGCCAACTAAACATGTATCGAAATTTCTGCATACATATGTCACACCGAAACTTTGGTTCGACGTTGCATTCGTAGAATAAGTGCCGCTTTAAATTACTTTTTAAAGTGTAGCTTTTTTGACACTTTGAGCACGAATGCTTTCTCGCGCGCATTCCACCTACAACAAATTAGGCTGTTAATCACATGAAAGTTCCGTTAATTGGAAATTATCTACTGCATCGTATCAATTAATTACCATCGTAAATCCAGGCTTTGAAAATTAAAATATAAGCAATAGCTACGAAATAAAACTAAAACAAAGTCATTGTCATTAATCGAAAGCATCCAAAATCGTTGTATGATAATAAATAAATGGAAACCACAATTTATTCAAACTTCAATGTTTTAGAATACAAAACAACTTATCTAATCCTAACTGGTAACAAGCGTATTATAAATAATTGTTAAATAGTATAAGTTATTAGATTAATTAATCGAGAAGAGAAAAATATTATTGAGTAGTCAGACTTAAATAAAAGGTCGCCTAAAATTAAACTAAAATCGTGTTTACGATTCGGTCAAAATTGTCTCTAAAATCGGATACATATGCCGGTTCTTGATATGCATCGAAAGATCGTATTTGTGTTTAAACTTGCGCGGACACGAAGGACAAGCGTACATCGGTTCTTTGCCGCATTCGTATTTAACATGACGATTGAGCGAGTGTTTCAAGCGATAAGATTTTGTACAATTAGGACAAGTAAAAAGTTCATTTAACGGTAGTTCAGGTTTCTCTTTCTTAACCCTTTTAGTTCCCTCCCGCTTCTTGAGACTTACTCTTTTCTTTTCGACATTCGTAACATAGTTTGGCTGCATCGTGTATGTATAAGGAATGTTTGGATGGCGAATATGAATGCGATTTTCCTGATCGAATTCAATCAAGTCTAATATTGACGGACCTAAAAATAAAAAGCACTCCAATTTTAATAATCTGCTCGAATGAATGTCGAAAACCCAAGCTACACAATCGAAACTACACAATTTCACGAACATTTACTCTAAAACGTCCAACTTCCAATATAACTTTTAAAAACAACACTAAATTAATAAACTAAATAATAATTTGAAGTAGCCGTTTATCCCGGAAATTTTGGTATACTTTGCAAATATTAAAAAACAAAATTAACTAAATAAAACCTCAAATAATAATAATAATAATAATAATAATAATAATTTATGTTTTATGTACAGTTTCGACGTGACTTTCGATCCTTGAATAATCCGAATGTATAAAACTGCAAAATGTACATCCGTAACGCTGTGAGTTAAACATTTTTGAGCAAACTTTCTTGTGCTCACTGTACGATAAAGGATGTATTAAACTTCGGCAATTTGCACATCTTATTGTATCTTTTGGAGTTTTCAACTCCGACTGTTCGCAAGCATATACTTTCGATGAAGAAGCATCAGTTGTATTTGATGGCTTCATATTCATAAATATTTTCATTCCTTCCTTAGAGACAATTTTGTTAATAGCACGACTTTTTAATGATTTTGAATAAATAACTTTTGGAGCCTTTGGAATAACTGTTTTGGCTGTTTTAAAAACGGAAATTTGTGAACCCAATTCTTCCTTGATATGGACAAATTTTACATCTTTGTTTTGAGATATTCCACTTGTTGATTTTGTTATTTCTTCGATTGTTTCGCCCATTAAAACCTCATCTTTAGGTTTGATTAAAACATCCTCAAGAAGAATAACATCTAAAATAAAACACATATTAATAAAAATGGTTAAAGCCCAATAAATTGCGTTCTTGCGTTTTTATCTCAAATAAAAACTAATTGCAATCTTACATACTTATTGCCTGGCAATAATTTATATTTCAATATATGTATATAATATCAATATTATAAAAGGTATAGTAACAATGTCTTCATTTATAATCCAAAATAATATGTAGTGAACTTTCATAATTGCAAAAAAACCTAAGATATTGTTCTGGACTTCAGTAAACAAAAACTATTACAAAAAAACTGTAAAATAGTGTACATTATTATGCAAATCAGGAACTTGACATTATTTCGCTAAAACTATTACAAAATATGGTAAAATCACAATTGTTGTTCGCAGTTTGAGTATTATAAATTGAGTGTGTTCATAGTTGTTGAATGATTGAAATATTTTTCTCATAACCAATTATTAAACGTATGCATGTTTTTTAAAAGGAGCCCCTCACCTTTTACAATTTGAATTTTATTCTTCTTAAATTCTAATAAAGCAATTGAATTTCCTTTATTATTTTCTACTAAACTAAAGATAAATAGTACCAATTCTGATACCATTTTTAAGAATGATTAAGAATTAACCAAATAAATTTCGAAACCCTTCTTTCGCACGCACCTTTTGGATACGAAAATCAAAATAAAAAAGATTGCACATAATTGCACTTTTTCAAAGTCAAACAATTATGCGACGAAAACAGGAATTATAAGCTGCCTTTGCTTCTCAATAATTTTTTAAATATATAATTTTATATTACTTATATAAAAATAGATTAACCGTTACCTTAAAGGATAATATTTTGAATTTTACTGATTTCAATTATCAATTTTTTTTGCCACCTATCAACCAAAAAGCAATCAACATAAAGCAAGTGCAACTTATATACATCTCTTTGTTTGAAAAACTTACGTACTTGCGATAGTGTTTAATTACCTCTTTATAGCAACAATTAACTTATATCTAGATTTATTGTTCGCGAGCCCTGTCACAAACAGAAATAGGTAACATTATCTGATACCAAAACAATTATGTAAAAGGAACAATTAACATTCTGAGGCACATGCTTAGGTAAACGTGTATAAAAATATCACTATAGCATCATTTACAAATATAAAAAATATTGTCTTGATCTGTCATCGATTGTGTGGTAGTTTCCTCTTCATATATATATGCGTTACCACCCAAATATATCACAATTTCATTACTTAAACATGTCATTCCTTCATATATCATATATATCTCTAATATATACGCAGTTGATCCTGGTAAAAATATCGTGTAAAGTAATCCATCATAAATGTTCTACATCTATATGTGCTTGGATGGTGGAATAATACGTTTATCTTTTATATAAAATCGGCAGTATATGTATCGTTCAGTCGAGATAGTGAACTGTCTTTTTCGGTAAGGCACTCATAACTCGTTTGATTAATCAGCAAGAACTTAAATTAACTCTAATATCCATCTAATGGTCATGATCTGTTTGTTCTTTATGAATATGAACAGCCGTAAATAGAAGATATAAATCAGTAGCTGAATGGAAATTTTATCGGTGTAAATGCTCAAGTTTGTTTCGTCTCATCATCATCATCATCATCACAATTACTTGTCATGCTCCTCTTGTGATACATCTGATTCGTTTCTAACGTCCATTTCTTGCTTCACCATCGAGCAATCAATCTCTTTATGCATTCGCTCCATATGCCTAGCCATATGCATTTTCTGCTTCGCCTTGTATACACAGTAAGGACACTTAAATTGCGGTTCCTTGCCGCACTCCCACTTCTGGTGGTTTCTTAGTGAGCTCTTTAATTTATAGACTCGCCCACACACATTACAACTGTATCCAGAGCCAGGCTCAATTTTAGGCGAAACTGACTTTGGCAGCTTGAGCGGCATAGATGAGGATGTAATTGATTGAATCATTGACTTTTTCATACTTTCACGCATTAATATCATTGGTAAGGCCAAATGCGCTGGCCAATTTTCCCATGGTCTGGACACACGCAAATCTTGAGCTGAAAAAAGACGCACAATTAGTACGAATTCATTTTCATTTTATTGTTTTCCATATAAATATTAGCTTATAAAAATAATGAATAAAATGCGTAAGAACTAATAATAAAAATGAATATAAATAAAAAGCGATAATTTTTGACATGTAAAAAAATAATATAGTAATAATGATATGATGTCGAGGAAATATGTACAAAACAGTGTTAATTGATTCAGTAATGCAATGATGAAAAATAATAATGATTTACACGAGAAATTTTAAACCTAACAGAGATATCACTTATCAAAAAAGTTAACATCATCAAAATTTGCATAATATTTTCGAATACATATTGCATTATGCCTCCACCAAATAAATAAAAACAATTTGAAACATAGACGTTCTTTAATCGTGATGTGAAAAATAAAAGAAAATACAAAGAAATATTTACTATCCGCAAATAATAATAAGTGTTGGCTGTATAAATTTAATTAATCTAAACAAATTAAGATATAAAAGACGAATATGAAGGAATAATTTTATCGTGCTAACAAATTATTATAAAACCTGCCTTAGTCAGAAATCACCTGGTGTATCAATAATAGAGTATTTCGGTGTTAACTAACCACCAACAGCAAAAAGGAATCAAAAATTATCTCAATCAATTGTCTATCAAATTATTTCATTTCCATTTTGGTAACAACATAAAATCGAACACGTCTTACGACATTAGAGAATTTGTAGTTCCATTTAAGACAGGCTTTAAGTATTTGGCTTTTAGATTTAAAAAATAACAGAAACGTAATAGAATGATAATTAAACGAAGTTACAATTGCAGAATTAACTAATACGTTATATCAAATATGCTATATACTATATATACAAACGGTGCCTGGTTGACTCCCAACGTTCTTAATAAATTTGTCGAAATTTGTGTAACAAATGCTGCTCAAATATACATTCACACGCCGATGATTTCCGCTAATATTCAGCAGCCTCTTGCTTAATTTCCTGTTTAACCGCGGCAGATATATTCATGCCTGGATTATTCTCTTCCAATATGCCAATCATATCTTTATGCTGGCGTTTAATGTGGCGTATCTGATGTGATCTGCGTTTACACTTTTGAGGACAAAACGGGCACTGAAACTGTGGCTCTATACCACACTCATAATTCAAATGCCGTTGCAGTGAGTCCTTTCGAATATAGGTTCGATCACATTGTGTACATTTAAAGTTACCCCTAATTCTATTATACACTTGTTTCTTTGGTGGTTTATCCGCCACTAAAAACCAAGGACTATTTGTAAATTCTATTTCCAACGGTTCGTATTCGGTCAGTTGGATTGCCATTGGAAGGGCTGAAAATACACATCATTAGTATAAAACGATAGTTGGGAACCCTTAATTATTAATGTTTAAAAGTATTTGAAACCTATACTACCACCAAGTAACTACTTACAGAACAATAATAAATGTTAAAATTTTTAGTGTAAACTTCATATTTGTTATTTAATGTAAAATTACATGTATCATTAAATGGAATTAAATATACATTTGTTTTATTTTCACTGAAAAAATACTTGTAACACATTAGCGGCCGAGTAAAATATCTCCTAGGACGTTGTCTTCATAATGGTTAGTTCAGCCATACATTTGAACAATTTTGTATAAAAATAACATTGATATTCTTTTGCACTGCAATCAGAGTGCCACCAATGTTGTGTTTACAGTGAGTCAACACTAACGAGTTCCATATTTAGCCTTATCTACTATATCAAAATCCTCCAAAGACGAGATAGACGCTTTTATGGTGGCCCCTCATTCCTGGGATGCTTATTATTTATATGCCTAATCAAATGGTACTTCCGCCGAAAGTATTGATAACAGACTGGGCATTGAAACTTTGGACTTTTATTACCACATTCTTCTTTCTGATGCCGATTAAGATGCCTCTTATTTTTGTAACTTCTTGAGCACATCGAACAAGGATATCGTTTATATACAATATCCAGATTTGCAGGACAACATTCCTGTTTTTGGTGGCGCTCAAGAAAGCCAATGTGCTTGTAGCATTTCAAACAATTCATACATTGATAACGCGCACCACGAGATTCGCCAGTTAATTCCGAAGGAACCGTGTTTTCTTTGGTATCGATTACGGAATTGTCAGTTTCAATTTTGACTTCAAGGAAACGAAAATATTCTGAAAAACTAAATCCAATTAGAAAACCTTCGGCGCTGACGCATATCGATCTACAATCATGACAAACTTAAAACACTACTCCGTTACCCAACAACTCGCAAAACTTGTCTCAACGCGAGAGCAGATATTAAATATAGCGCGAATGTGTTTGGTTCGATCATTAGATAATTGGAATATCATTTACGCAATTAACTACAACCATGAGCTTTAGTCGGGCAAGATAAGCAAAACAATTCTTTCGATTTAAAGATTCAAAACCCCCGCGTGTTCCTGCATCTATATCTCCCTCATACAAATTGTCTAAAAGCCAAATACTGATATTTGTCCGCAAATTATTACTAATAACTCATGAATGATTACGCTGTCTGATCCTAATTGAATTATCACGCAGTCATTGACCAATTGCCCATCTAATTAAATCTATAATTTTGAGGACGAAGAGCTCATGCCTATGTGTCCGTTTCCAGGACGATGGTGGTATTATTGATTATACTTGGTGGAAAATGCCAAACAACAATTGGCGCGGGATACTAAAACAATGACCATTAATCATAAATACCACCACCCGTTCGTGAATGTTATTCATGAACCATGCATAAGCCGTAGCGTTTTTTTTACTGAATTTAGAATATCTCATAATTATTTTCACGATTATGCAAGGTTAATAAAGAACATATGAAAAGGTAAATAAAACCCAACAATACAATCTTCTTTTCAGTTTCTTCTTGTATTCAATAATCATGATATGAAACCCTTTTAAACACAATGAATGAATGACTGATTGAAGAGAGAAGGCCAATCAACACGACGATGCTCATACATCTGCAACAAAAGGAAAGCAAAGCAAGAAATAAAACATCGATATTTAGATATGAGTTACATTTGATTAACATTTTGAAGCATATAAAACTTACTTTAAGATTCATTTTTGCAGAACCAGTGGCCACAACCATCGCACCCAAAGAAGCAGCCCACGACTCAGCCTGATTGACGATATCGATCCTAAAATCCCAAAGGCGAATGAACCTGAAAAGGAGATATTCCCACCGCCACCCAAACCATCCATTTATCTGAGCATAAATAAATGGCCTGCTTACTCATGTTTACACAGAAATAATTTATCAAACTCAAAAATTGTGTTCAAATTATTATTCCTAAAAGTAGTATTTACATATAAATTATTAGATATATTGAATTCAATAACATATTTAAATAATAACTCACTTCACTGATAACCAGTTATTTAAAAAAACACGCTGCTACTGTTTAATAAACAGTAGGAAATATAAAGATTCCTACAATCGTAAGAATGTAAAATAAAAAGAAAGTTGGGTATTATATAATACAATAATACCCAACAAAAATGTAACTCGCATCGATGAAACCACATCAATGCATAAAAAATAATAAGTGTCGTCAGCTCCAATAAAAGTATATTGGAACTAACAAAAGTCAATAAACAACTAAACATCCACTGCATTCCACTTAATTCAAGAAAATTCTTATCACAAAATATATCTCACTCGCGTATACCAATGCTAAAGTACGTATGACAACAAAGTAATTGCCATAATACATTGTGCATTAGTACGAAAACAAAATAGAACATGAAAATGTAAAGTAATTTTCAGGTCTATTAAAAACAGTAAAAATGCAGCTATATATAAGTAATATAACTGCGAAACAAAATTGCGTGGTAAAATGTTAAGGGTTGAGGTAAGACCCTTCAAGTATATTACAACAATACAAAGCATGCAAGTTTTTAAAAGATCCAGTTAGATAAGATAGGATTTTAGACAGAAGGCCAACATTATTATACAAATGCAATCAATAAACAAGTTACCAATGAAAAAGTACTGAACAATCAAACAAAGGAAAACTAACTTGTTCATTGATTAACACCACAAAACCCAAAAAATTGGTATATCATGGCAAAATCATCATATGGTCGGACTTTAAATGACATGTCCGGTGAATTGCAACACCAGGGAAACTATCAATCGTCTTGACCAAAACGAAATTTTCGGTCAGCAGTATTTACAATAATCGTATCCCTTTATCTGTAACCATCTTTCCCCGTCTCCTTTCTTTCAATAGCCTACCTGCCTGATAAACGCAATGTCCATCGATGTTATCAATAAAAGTAAAACCGAATTGATCTAACCGCACACAAAATACATCAAAATTCACTTTCGTACAAACGGAGGAACGGCTAAATAAATTTGACTACCTACACAAGCCGTTCGAATGAAAGCAAATGAAACCAACTGAGTGTAATCAATGAATGATAACATAGGTGTTAAATGTGATGTTGCCATGAAATATACCAACCAAATAACTCAAATACCAATTCACAACAAAAAAATTAATCCTGAAAACCTCCAAACTGAACAACATCGCTCGCACGAATTCACGAAGTAATGAATTGTACGACTGCACTCATTTTCAGGGGGATAATTCCTTTGTTGCAGAGAAGTATGAGAGCCCCACTGATAACGTTGAAAAATCCTACCTTGCGAGTCGCGATGCGCACCGACAGCTTCTTGAGCGGCGAGAAACACTTCGTCTTGTCCCTGATTTCCCATGTGCCATCCAAAACCTGAAGTGATAATGTGATTAGTATGAAAGTCGATTAGCAAATCAATCAGTTAAGAAATGTGTTGAAAACGAGGTTTACCTTGACCAGACGCTTCCCCGACATTGCCATGACTAGGCCCAGCACCGTCATCCATTTGTTCCATATTACTCAGCTCCTCCTCGTCCAGCGTTAGATCCTCAATACTATCCTCGTTCGCCTCATCCACATACTCAGACTTTGGTTCAAGCATCAGTTCAGAGTGTGTATCTAACTTGTCTTTAGGAACTTGTGGGTTGTCAGACTCACTGCTCATTTTCGCGTGCCTCGTCAGTACATCTTGTTTGGTATCTACTGTATCAGGCACATCGGTTGCTTTTGTTGCAGGTGTTATTGGAATGTTTTGGGCGGCGGGTGCACTTTGATGAGATTCAGAGGAATTTGAGGCATCGTGATTATTCTCTAGTTCATCGCCACTTCTTCTACGGGCGCGCTTTCGTCGTCGCGGACCTGGTGATTGTGAGCCGTCCCGCGAGTTTTCGTCCAGGTCTTTTCGGCGATGCTCTATCGTTAGGCCTTGCACTTTTGGTAGCGACGTGCTCGGCGGAGGACTTTTTGCTGGAGGAGGTGGTGGCGGAGCTGATTTCTTCGTTTCTGTCTCGCCTTTTCTGTTATCTGATAAGCCTTTGATTTGTAGGGACTCTGCAGCTTTCAGTAATGCTCCTAGTTGATCTTGAGAAATATTCACTTCGCCTCTGTACATGTAGTCCATCATTGCTTTCAGTTCTTGGTATTTAATGTCTTTTAAAATAAAGATTGGATGCTTGTCATAATTCTGGGCCAGCAATGCCTAAACAAACAAAAGCGAATGGTTTAATTAGTAAAACATAATAGAGCACATGTTGAAATTAATTCGTTTCACAAGCGATGATAGCACGCAGCAATAAAATCACTATAAAATGGATGCGAACACTTACTTCAAAATATGGACTACATGCTGACAAAACAACTTTGTGGGCATTGAGGTATTTGCCCTCGGCGGCTAATGTACAATCAACTAGGGTTCCATTTTCCAGTAGAGTATCAAAGACGGCGATCAGTGTTGACTGATGATTATTCCATCGGAGACAGAACTGTTGATCGTCATCCATTCTGTCCCTGAAACACAATTTAATTCAAAATAAACGTCATGCGAAAGCTTCGAAGAAAACGCATGGCAATGATTGCACTCACACGCACGCATACAGCTCACGAATTAAATTGAGAACACTTTTCAGAATAAATTTCGAGGTAAATAAACTTTAGAAAAGTGGAACTCCTATGTGGCAGAAAGCCGGAGGCCAGCAACTGTAAATTCGTCACTTCAGGGTGGGGCAGGGGAAAGCCAAGCGTTGGAACGAACCAACAATGGCCGCTTTTCCGACCAAATGGTGAAAAATGGCGATACCATAAAACGTAATACCCATCCAATAATCGCGAGACACAGCAACTCAACGACGAAATATTTGCTATTCGCTAGCAGTAGCTAACACATGTAAAGTGATTTCTTTACCATATAACCATGCCGCCGTATTGCAAAAAAAGCTCGAGCTTGTCCTACACGCCGCGTTTCGCAAAACTACGTATCTACCGCATTACCATGGCCACATGCAATAAACAATGGTATTCGAAAATAAATGTTAATTGTGTAATTACCTATTTTGGCACGAATTTGAACTATATCACAATAATTTTCACTTATGATTTTATATTTTTATGAGACGACCACAAATGTTGTTCGATGCTGGAATGGTTTTACTGGACTAAAACCCACCGGTAATTTTCTACGTAGCTGGCACGCGCACAGAGGCTCGATCTGGCTGAAGCGAAGCGCCCAGTACGTCACACTCACTGCGCACTAGGTTTGTGCGCAAATCGCGCCAGTCCCAGCCAATGAAAACCACACGATTTGACGCTTAGTACAGCCGTGCGGTAAGGGGCAAGACAACTGCTACGTCCAGCCAGCCTCAGCCGATACGTTCGGCTCAGTAGACCGACCGCGCGAAGAGTGAGAGGTCGGTGAAAACTTCATCGAGAGAGAGACCGTTGAAGATGAAGAGAAGAGAGCATGAATTTGATCCACAACAAAATAGTGAGCCCGTCTCTCCTAATCGTACGGTCCGTTTTCCACGGTCGTCGTATATTTTGCATCCGTTTCTTGTTCCCCAATATTGCGTGTTTAATACCTCAAATGACTGTTCTCCTGTAATAATCGCTCACGATTCTCAGGTAAGGCTTGCATACACATACGGCATGCACGAGCAATGTCGACATAAACGACTCCGGAGACAACAAAACACTCGAACAATTCGCATATCCATTTCATGCAAATTTCCAAATTGAAGAGTGACAGTGGTGGGCCGCAAGAGCGATGACACACTTACACGATAGACGGTCAAAACGAGCGCCGAATGGCCTTTGTTTTGCATTAATTCTGGCGCGGCAATAAACATGAGTCTAGCTGAGGGGTTTCCTTTATGTAACATAACCTATACAATTAGACGGCGGCCTAGCACGGGTCGAAGAAATTTCAAATTTAAATTCGCGCCATTCTCCCACGCACTACCGGTCGGAGCGTGCGTAATTGTAATCGGCGCCAATTGCGCGCGTGCGATTAACATTTATGTAATTAATTAGTTGCTACATCTATGTGTGCTAATTATGTTTTATTTTTGTTTAATAAATTTTTCCAAACAAGTTTGCAGTATTTTTATTTCTAGGCACGGCGTGTGCACTTGATATGCACGTATAAAAAGAATCATCAAAAGAAAATCGAGGCGAGTTGAAAATACGTAAAATTTTTGTGTGCAGAAAAGTCGAGGGAATAAAAATCCATATAAGGTTCTCACTTGCCTTCGCAGTACTCAAAGTAGTTAGGAAAGCAGACAAAAGAATCGAGAAACGTATAAACGTAACGAGACGACGAAGCAGAAGAGAAGGCGCACAAAAAAGAAAATGCGGTTTAGTGCGGAACTCGACGGCGAACTGCAATGCGAAATACGAGCAGAAAAATCTAGCTTTTTTATTTTCGTTCCTTTCTCAGTCTATCCTCTCGTTTTCTGCGTTGGTTGTTGCCATCCGTCGAGTAAGATTTCACCGTTTCAACTTTTCTATTTGGTCGCAACTGCCTCTTCATATACCGAGCGTCGCGTGCGGCCGCCAATGCCTTAAGGAAAAATGTGTCAGCGGTGAAAGGCAGTGGCCGCGTCCGTCCGCTGCTTAATTTTCTATCGGCGATCGCGGCGCAAAATTTTTTGGCAGTGGAGCATTTTTGGAAAGTTGCACACGGCGGCAGCAACGTCCCTGACAGCCGAGCGCGCGCGCGTCATAACCTTTTGTGAGCGGAAAAGACATCGTCATTCGGCGGAGCGAATGAAATAAACTTTTTGCGCGCACACTTTGTTGAATGGCTTTTGCGCGAAGAAGCAGCGGACAAGCGAACGAAGAAGAGGCGCTCGAAAAGGGAATGCGATCGTAAAACGAAAGCACAACACACACGCGCGCGCGCACGCTGAGCGGATGCATGCGATCTGTGTGCGCGCGTGTGCGTGTGTGTGAGTAGTTTGCTCGAGTCGAGGAGCGCGCGCTCTTCTTGCTTTTCCTCGAGGAGAAAGAAAAGATGCAGACAAAAACGAGTAAAATCAATACGAAGGAGATGGAAGAAGAAAAAAGTAGAAGGCGAAGAGAGGACTTGAGGATCGTCGTCAACGTCGTTGCTGCCGCCGCTGCTGCATTGCAATTTTCTCTTTTCTTATATCTGCTTCTCCTAGCTTTCAGTTCTTTTCAGTTGTATGTTCGTTGCGTACGACGGTTCGTCCGCTCCCAGCAGGTGGGTGGTGTTGGTTTTTCGAAAAGCGCGGGACTTTTGAAACGTCGCTTCCGCCGCCCACGCGCCTCGTTTCGGCGCGCAATATCATCTCATTCGGCTGTCTTCTTGCATGTTGCAGCATGTCTGGGCAACACTACGTGCTACGATGGAACAACTACCAGACGAATATGACGTCCGTTTTCCATCAGCTGCTCCAGACGGAGGCGTTCGTCGACGTGACGCTCGCCTGCAACGACCTGTCTCTCAAAGCACACAAAGTAAGTTTTCTCAAAGCCGCAAGCCGCCGCCCGTGAATGCGCTGCGTGCCCTCATGCGGCCCCGGTGTCCTTCGCTTGGTTACCGAAGGGGGCATTATGCAGGCAGGCCGAGTGGGTCCTTTGTAATCGGGCCGCTCGCTCGCCCCATGCGCGATGCCGCTCGGCCGGCGACAGCCCCCATTGTCATGACGAAACCCTCCGAATTGAATGACGCTGATTTCCGTATTATGTACGCACGGGCTTTAGCCGTCTCTTTCCCCATCGGCTGGAGCCGCAGCCGGTTTGCGTTGAGCTGATGCGCGCCTGCATCGTGTTTTATGGTGGTGTTTCTTTTGCTTTCCTTGCATGCCTGTCTCTTGCCTGGCCGGCCGCCTGCCTGCTGCAGCCGCCAGCGTTCCATTATGCGTTGCTGTGTAACGTATTTTAACGCAGCTGGTATGCCGGTCGAGGGCAACGGTTTCTAGGTACGGAGGGCAATGGAAAATTCTTGTCCCCCGCGCTTTCAGCCTGCACATGCGATGATCGTCGACCGAGCGCATAATGCGACGATGAGTTTGGAACAGGAAAACTGTGCGCATTCACAGCTCAGGCCAAGGTCAAGCAAGGGTAAAACTTTCCTTAGGAAAATTTAACGCAAAGCGACTTCGCGCGCGTTCTCACAATCTATCGCGTGGAAGAATTGGGAAACTAATTACACACAATGCGTATTATTATGATTTGTTGCTTTCAAAGCAACGATGCGCATAATTTTCCACATTAGTGTGTTTGTTCTGAATTTATTTGACGAAATCTTATGAGATAATAAATAAATTATCTCGCGCTCTTCAAGCGCGGATTTCGATTCGGCTGTGAATGGC
>JARJDV010008333.1:0-18466 GCA_030264675.1 Anaulacaspis nigra | reverse complement strand
TATATTCGTTCAATTCGCACACGCCGTGAATATGTGTCGACCTACAAAAAACGAACGGACCTGGAAAAAACGCGAGCACATGAACGAAAATAGAGAGAGGTGAAACGCAACGTCGAAAGGGTGAAGAAGCGTGCGTGAATGGCTGGCTAACGTGGCGTAAGCGATAACACGAAACCGTCATCGAACGCGTCGAACCCTTCGAACAACCTACAAGTCCATTACTTCTACATAATTCCAGTCCTTTCTGTGTACAATCTTGACCCTTTTTTCCATGATTACATTTCACATAAAATTCTCCCAAATATCCCCTCAAAATCTTGAGTAATAATAAATCCATTGCTTAATCTATTAACAGTATAACTAATGTTAATGTTGGTCAATTAAAAAGTGACTCAAATTTGGTATAATGAGAGCATGCAAGCAAACGATTTTCATTTGGCTAAGTGGCTGGCCTTCATTTGATTTGACCAGCATACTGAACTCCTTTCTCCCTCCTTTACCCTACTCAAAGCCCAATTCATCCTTGATTTTGCCCGATTACTTCACATTTGCTCTCAGTTCACATATCCATTCGTCCATTTATAGCTTGCAGCGATTGTGCCTGAATGCTAATCACATGAATGGAGTCTAAGTAAAAACGGATTAAAATTGACTTAGACCAGGTTCCCCTTGATGAATTTCACTTTAAGCCAGTCGCTCAACTACAATTCGCACATTTATCACTTTCACCCAACTCCACACAGACTGACCATTAATATTCGCATTTATTCATCATTAGCATTCATTTTTTCTACGTACTCAAAGTTTTAAAATCATTCTTCATTTGCGCGAAAAACTCAGCCACAAAAAGCACGTTGGAAAAAATTAATTGCTATTTCATTGATTTACTATCACATTCCCTGCTGTTACAAATGATTCTTGTGAACTTTAACATTTCAGAAACTGTGCAGAAATATTAAAAATTAGTAGACGTAAATTTTTGTCCTTTCTCCCGTCGTTTTCAATTACTTAAACGAGATAACAAGCTCATTAACTAATGGCGCATTCGAACGCATAATTTACTTATCTCATTAGGCGCGTAATAAAATTGGCGCGGATGCTTTACGACAAATTTACATCGGCAAAGTGAATTTAAAATGGAACAATTAGCACCGGCAATCGTACAAAAGCTGAGCACCAATAAATTGCGATTACTTCGATTCGCATCGGATGCGCGCTTTTGTTCCGTCGCACACATGTACTTGCTAAATAATTAATGTCTCTCGGTCGGAATTACCTTGAATCGGCGTCTGAATACGATTTCAAGAAAGGCCTGTCGCCGCCAACGCAAGGGTGAGTGCGCGCATTAGTGCATGTATGCCAACTACAAGTTATCATGAGCATTACAAGTGTGTTTGTAAGCGTTGTGCATGTGCACAAAAGACGGCAGCCGTCGATGCCGCCTCCGCACTGCCCGCAATGCACAGCGTACACGCGTAAGCTTCAATTATGCGCCACTAGAGCAGTACAAATACTTCGTCGGCGCAAGGATACTTAGAGGATAATATGTCGATATAGCGTTGAAAATTACTTCTGATTTCATTCAATGTACGTACCTGTTTTCTTTATGCTCTTATCCTTAATAAACTTCTCGAATTAGAAATAAAAAATTTTGGTCTAAATTGTTGATTTCTTTTTAATTGTCCCTGACTATATTAAATATAAGTACGTATTATTATCCTAACACCTTTCGGTTGTCGGTAATTATTTTAAATAATTCATGATATGTTCCTGAAAAATATTTAATTAAGAATGTGACATGTTCTTCCTTGAACGACAGGATTTAATTTAAAATTCAATTGTTAACTCAATGCATGCATTATGTTATTATACTGAGTGTTTGCAGAAGAAAAAAGATAAGTGAGACATGACGCAGAAATAATTAAGTTTTTCCAGGACTTGAAGGACTCTCGAATAGAGACTTCGCCGTCAAGCATATGCATCTTGAAGTCACGAAGCGCGACGAGTGCCATTCAACACAAGGGAGGCGGTTGCACCATCGTGGGCGGCGAGTGGCACTCGTGAGATAAACAGTTGACTGACATGTCCGCTCGCATTTGCTGTCAGCTGTCTTTTTCGCGGCGCGCGCTTCGAATATGAAACTTGAACGGAATTGTAATGCGTCCCTCTCGTCGCGACGCAGGCAAATGAAATGCGCGCCCTCGTACTACACACTTGCTAAACGACTGTAGTGTGGCGATGACGGGACGTTTCATGCCGCCCCCACGTGCGCAGAATACCTGCCCGCATTTGCATGTCCTTTACACTTGGATAGATTCATCCGCGACCGAAATAGAAAAAGCGCAAAACAAGAAATAGATTGAAGAAACAAGCAAATAAAACTAAATTGCCAGTTAATCCTCGAGAGCGGCGCAAGAAGCGAGAAAAGTGTTTGCCAATTACAGATAAAAGCAGAAAGCGTACACTAAAAACTTGAACGGTGCGATTTGATTGCGATTGCGCCGCGTGAAACCTCATGAAAGGTTTTACCACGTTTGGCACTTTACATTAATACCCCGTCGATTGAGATGTGCGCCCTTTTTTTCCTTGTTGCGCGGGGGCGAGCACTGAATTCACATTCGCGAGCGTGTAGGGAAACGAGGCAGTAGCCGAAGCCAAACGCAAAAGGGCTAAGTGCCAACCGCATATCTAACACCCTCATAAATTATTTCAATTCCACCCAGGAGCAGAAGCGCGCACAAGAGAGCTGCTCGATGCTCCTTGTAACGGCGAATCTTGCTAGCGCCTTTTTTGCATCAGCTCTAACTCCTTCTTTTGCCACTCGTTTATTCGTCCTGCGCCTGTGCTACAGCTGTTTCCAACGCGCGCATTTTATTTGCATTCAAAGCATGCATCTTGCCCTTCTTCTACTTCATTTTATTTTCGGTCGTTTCAGTTTATTTTTTAATAAGCTGCACGCCACCTTTGAGAAAAAATATGGAAATCTCATAAATCAATACAAGTATTCAACTTTGTTTACTCTCCGTTTATCTTTATCGCTTATTAAACTAAAATTTCTAAAATAAAAATTCCCCAACCCGCTATGCTCATTAATATCGCATTGAATAATACGGCAGCACCCAGCCGCTCCATTATTTGTTACATGAATTATTTATAACGCGACGGAATTTGAATCAATAATGAGGAAACAGTATGGGGAGCGCTTGCCATTAACTATGAAAATATGTGAAAGTTGATGAATAGTTTTTAAAACTATTTTGTACATGGTATACCAATGAAATTTATATTATTATACCACTTTCCTCCTTTCATATTTGTTTTTCTAGACTGTAAACACTGGAGCAAATCATGTAAATATTGAAAAAAGATCTATTATTTACAAACAAATGAATAATTTAAAGTTTAAAATATCTCAGCACCCTGTGCAAGAGGTGTATAGAGTACCTATATATCGTATTAGACTAGTTATCCGGTTGCGGTAGTAGTGGAGGTCATTTCCGGGTTGGAATAAGTTAAATGTTTCCTAATGACATTCGCATTTGGCATTCGAGCAAGTTCATTTCAACGCTACTGGTGAGCGCGATATTAATGCGGCTTTTCGCGTTCGCTAGTTGCTTTTTTCTCTCGGTCCCTCGTCCAGTTGAGCCGCAAATGTGATTATTATCATAATCTGGAGTAATTTTTACAACTTATTTCCATTGTTAGAATGTGGAACGCTGATGCCTTTTTATGCCGCAGTATAATAAATCCAAGATTAATATCGTGGTGATCATTAATGATTGATTAGTCTTAAAATAGATTTTACGGAAACTAAAATATGCGCTACATAAAAATATCTTTTTGACTAAAATAGCTTTTCGGTTACTTCACCACAAGTTCAAAAATACGCTGTAAGGAAATTCGTGTTGAAAGGCAAACATTTTTTATTTTTACACATTTTTGTTTGAATGGTTGGTTGAATTCATACAAGGCAGGAATTTTAATGTAATCGCCGTACGAATTGCCGTATTTTAGAGTAAAGCCCGAACGAAAAAGCGCAACGTATTGTTGTTATCAAGAGTATACACATAGTGCATGGCGTGTAACCAGGCTTGTTACCGTGTTGCCAACATGCGCAAAGCTCCCGGGGTAGTCATTCGTGTGGTTCATGGTTATGACTGCATACAATTGGACCGGATGTCTAATCCACGTATTATGCAATTGTCCACATTCGCATTCAGCGAGATTGGTGCTTAGCACCAGTGCTTTCAGGACTCCTGCCAAGCAAGCTACTGCAATCGAGCTAAATTATTAAATTGCGCACCCCAAAGTTATTTACGCATTCTCTTATTGGCTAAATATTTAAACCTAATGTAATTAGAGCGAATGCATTTAATTAATAATCCTTTTATCCTTGCATATTTAAAAAGCACTGAAATTATCCTTTGAAAAGGGAAATAAAATTTGTACAATGTATTGGAATCGTTATCATACAAAATATTTGCTTGTTGTGAGTGGCAGTTTGACAACTGCTTTACAGCACAACATAGAAGCGCACACTTCGCGGTATGAGGTCAAACCACCCTTGTGGCTGAAACGGCGGTAAATCGTGGGGGCGGTCGGCAATTGGCACCCTGTGCAGAGCAAGAAGGCCGCTAGTTATATTAAGTTTTGAGGAACTAACAAACGAAAATGTGTCGCGGAAATGCCGATGCTATTATGCGACAAGCGAACCGATTCAAAGCACGCCACGTGTGCACCACCCTTTCCTCACTCGATGCGTCAACGGTTCGCATACGCTCCGCGTACTTTTCAACCCCCTCGCGCCACGCGGAGCATTGCGGTACAATTGATCTATTTAGATTTAGATTACGACGCGATGATAATGCCAAGCCGCGTGATTATACGCTTTGTGCGCTTGTTTCCGAAACGCACACAGACATAACTTTTCGAAAACAAAAAATGTTTTTCCACTATGCTGCGAGTAGGGTAGAAATGACATAACCTTAATTGTTAAATGTTACAGTTGCGTGGACATGCCGTGACGTGTCATGACACAAATTCAACCTATAATTAAGCCAGCCTTGATCGGCTTTATTGGTTCGACTTTTTCCATCCACCCCGCCCGGCAATTGTCACCTACTTATTGCTCGTTTTTTTTCTAGCAAGCTTTTATTTATTTCGATGTCGCGACTCATTTGAAGAATGATGATTTGTAGAGCTATTCAACAATCCGAGACCCACTTACTTTTACTGATTCAATACCTGCTGGATATTGAATCACGCACAGGCGTAGACAGAAAATATGGACTTAATTCAAAATGAATAAAGCAAATTATATTCGTCATGAGACATGGCATGAATGTGTTGTTTTTATTTGCCGCTTTTGAAATAAAAACTAGCGCTGCGTGTTTGTTTCTAATCTAATGACGTTTTAATGCGGATGGAAAAACGTTAGCGTTATGTGGTGAACGCGTACGCATCAAACTTGTTGGTTTTTAGCACTGATGGTTTTTTTAGTTTTTCCTGTTGGCCCAATTTTTTCCACATTCCCTTTGTGCCTATTTTGCGTTGACGCATCATTTTACGCACCGCCTAAATTGCGCAGTTAACATTTACTTTTCTCTAATGGCTGACGATATAATAGACAAATGAACTTTTGTTACGTTCGCTTATCAGTGACGTAAAAGTTCCTGTTTTAAAAAAAGTGTGACTTAAGATAGACTTCATATATTTCAATTTTATTTTTTTCACTCGCTAAATAATTAAAAACTAAACAACTCCGGTATTTTTTATCCAGAAACTAAATGTTTCACAGCGTGTAGCAAGCGCTGCAACAAAGCAAACGCAATTATTTAAATCGATAATTTAAAAAGCTAATCTCTTTAGTAAAACGTGTCCTTGTTCTCGATTATTTATGTTTCACAATATTATTTATGTACGTAAATATAAAAGGTAGTTAAAAGCTTTGTAGTAGTACGCCAGGTCGCTCAAACCTTACAAGTAATTGCGGTTGCAAAATAAATCCAAACAGAGCGGCAAGACGCGTTACCGTAAAAAGGCGAACAAGGCGGAATGAGAAAGAAAGACGCGACGACGAACCACAGCAATTGACAATCGCAATAATGAAAAGGTTCACTTGGCGCGTGGTGTCCTTGCACCGCCAGCCATTTTGTTTGCTTTCGTGTCGTGCCAGTCGAGAACAGGCCAACCAACTATTTATTTATCTTTGTTTTCAGCGAATGCGTATTTATGAATTGTTTCAATTTTCAATTGTTGCCTCGCATCTACATTAATTCTGTATCCCACAAAAATAATTATACGCCGACGACATGCAACGCCCGCGTCGCTGTTATCCTTGGCGCAGAGCGCTACATGTGAATTACAAGTATTTACCCTGGGTTAAAACGTGTGTTACCACTGGTTACCAGCGGTTACCAAATGGTTACCATTTGTTTTCATAGTCTTTTAAGGCTCACAACTTCCGATTAACCGAAAATACGCGATAATTATCAGTGCAGTAACCACAACTTTAACTAAACAATTCGTTTAGCTAAAGATAAATAGCTTCGTGCATGCAATACTTTGTAACATGTTGGTAAACATCAAAGGATTTCTTGTAAAAGGAAATTGTTTTTCCTTTATGCGAAAAATACTCAATTAAATTACATTTCCCAATATTCTTAAAATATTGCCAATAAGTGATTCATTTGATATTCATAGAAAATATTTAGGAATGAATGGCATTCAATATTTGTTTACAAAAGTAGTAATAAAAATGCATAGCAGTTGCCGCCGCCAGAGTGGCGCTTTTAAATGCAAATACACTGCTTTTTGACAGATCGAAAAAATATGTAGGAAACAGATGTTGGTCGCATCTTATTGCGCGGAACGCACGCATAATAGTTGTTCGGGGAATATAAAAATATCCGACCAGGAGGATTCCCAGCGCTCAAACCGCTTTGCGCTCCGAATCGAATTAATTTTGGTTTTGCACACAAGACGATGATGACGTTGCGTGTTGTATTTAAGCAGCGGGACGTCATCTTGGCCATTGCGTACATTGCATAAATATATTCATAAAAGCTTTGCGGGAACGCAACGCTTCGAATGTGATTTACGAGCTCGAACAAGCCAAAAAGCGCATCTCGTGATTCTCTGCACAATTTCAATACATTTTATGTTCGTTCCTGAGTTTAAAATAAAATACTTTCATCACATATTCTCCAGTCCAGTCCATTCATTTCGTCCACGCGAAACAAAAAAAACTAATTGACTGCTAGCAAACGTGATTTATGCTGTTAATTTGCTGAATAGCTAATTAATAAGAAAACAAACGGATAATTATCTTTGCGTTATCAACTCATAATTCACTCACTTGGAGCTTGGATTTCCGTCGGATGTCGGGGGGAAAAAACAGGAGAGCGACCTCGAAACACGCCACGTGGCAGCGTAAACGTTTCACTCGTTCAACGCATGCATAGTAAGTGTATTTGAATGTGAAATTATCAATAATCCGAATTTTCAATGCGGAAACAACGCGCGCGCCGCACCAATTGTTCTTCCGCTTTTACTAAGATGTTTCGTGCACACGTCGCTGCCACTACTGCCGCCGCCACCGCCGCCCGCTTAGGGGGCAGCGATGTTTACGAGCGCGGCGCAACGTAATGTTACGAGCACATGAGATAACATAAGCTAAACGTAGACATTGCGTGCGCTTGAAAATTTCGTTATGCGCGAAGCACTTCAAATGCGAATTATGTGCACGCCAAACGCACGATTTTGATCTGCGCTCAGCGCGTGCGAGTCTAGTGATATTCTAAATCGATCTCGATGTGTTTTCTCATTCTTTCCCAATTCAGATATTGGGAAAGACGACTAGAGTAACAAAAGCAACACCAGTCGGTTCACGCGGCTCTCATACGTTATTGCCAATGCACACACACTGTATTTATAGCGTCATAATTTTATCCTTATTATTATGTCATTAAAATCATGTTGTGTCAGAGAATTTTCCACGAATTTCGCGCGCCCGCTGGATGAAGATAAGTGTGTTAGGTACGTCCACGTTATGAGTAGATTATAATGGGAAAAGTTACTTTATGTTTGATTTTAAATTCAATACACTTGTTTGTGCTTTATGAGCTTTTAATATTTCATTCGAAACGAAACTCAAATTCATTTAATAATCACATAATTTCTTGTTTTCTGATCATAAAATGTGCCAATCACCGTTTTATTTCTGTCGTAACAATACGAATTAGAAATGGAAAAAACAGTGTTCGTTTAAAATATTTCACTTAACATGAGAATTTATTAGTTTTTTATTATCTTTAAACTTTGCCAAATGACTACCTTTTTACTAGTGACATTAAACAACATGTAAATTTTCGGAGAATTTCAATAACAATTCTCCAACACGTTAGGAATCACGTATACTTATCATCCGAAAATAGTAAGCATGAAATCAATGGGAAAAGACTTTGAATGTGCGAACGCTTCCTATAGTTTCAATCATTCGCACGTCCTTTACGAATTTGAATGTGCTTGATTACATAGCAAACTGCCGGGGCACTTGACCCATTTTTCACACACAACCCACAAAGCCGACGGCTGATGAAGAAACACGCATCACGCGTTCAAATGCAGCTAAACACTACGCTGCCGCCGTCGCCGCCCGAAAAAACGAGCGAACGCGCCGCGATCTATTTTCGGTTCTCAATCAACTCCTCGTATTCAGCATTTCTCCTCAGGAAAACAAATTCCCGCATCTCCCATTTGCCGCGTATACCTTGTACGTGCACGTCACGTCTGCGTCGCGGCGCGTTCACGTAGCCGTAGCCGCCGCTTGCACGCAGCAGGCCGCATTCCCTGCAGAACTACACCCAAAATGTTCGTATTTTGGTCGATACACAAAAACAAACTGCCACTCCAACTATGTAGTCGGGAAAGTAATGACGTAAATTACTGCATTGTACCAACCATAAGAGTACATTCAACATTCCGCAAAACTGATCAAAAAGTAAAAGATTTATTAAAGTACATATCTAATTTAATAAAAGGAGTATTGATAATTACATTGAAACCAGGCGCGAAAAATCATTCAACTCAACAGCATAGCAATATATCATACAAGTAACAATAATTTTTTGCATTTATATAACCAAAGAAGTTTTTAAAAAGTCTTGAAATTGCCTCATGACTTTTTGGATAACCTAATAATATGTAGGTAACATTGGTGTACAATGAATGCGCATAATTTTTGGACTGGAACTAAACGGATATTCTCTTCATGCATGCATATATCCAAACACACACACTTTATTAAATGCTTCCGAGTTTTAACTCGCGGAGTTTCCAGTGTCCGAAGTGCTCGCGAGCGGCTTAAAATTGAGTTAGAGAATTAGGTAAATTGCCGGCTGGCATTCAAATATTTGGACAGAGTGAAACGTACGAAAAAATTTCATTATGACTAGTCCAGTCGGCTCGACTATTTGATTAAATTCTCGCCAAATTTGTTCGCAAGTTTTGCATTTTTATTTTGCTAGAAATACCTCCCCCGATGTCTAATGGTTTTTTAATCGTCTCGACGCGCTCAAAATTCAATTCGGATAATGAATGCAAACCAATCACCGGTTCAATAATAATTCATCATCATTCAAAGCTGATTATATTATTAGCGTGTGCGAAACAATGCGGTTTTTGGCAATGACGAAATCAAATTATTGCAACAATAACAAAATGCGCATGTTGGTTGAAATGCGCACAAAAGCTGTTGTTCATAAATGTTAGCAAATTTTGCAGTCGTACGTCCATTAAATTCATGCTTTTGTTGCCAAAATATCCAAAATGAAACTAGCCAGACACAATGAAAACGAGTGCCCGCGGCGCCAGACACAACAGACGGAATTTTTAATTGTTCCCCGCGATTCGCATGCACCGCACTCATCCCGTATTTGTTGTACCGCGTGCGCAAGCTGCAAAAATCGAATGATGTTCGTCAACGCCTAAACTAAAAATATTCAGACGGCCTTTCTTATTAAATTAAAACGCGCAGCTGAATCCGGATCGAGCTCAGCGCTCAGCTGGCAAACAACTGCGATTGATGTTATCTTCAATCGGGATGCGTTGTTTCGTTATAAGAATAAATGTCATAATATTTAATTTTCCCAGCGATATTTTGACGCGCCATGAATGTTTACTACTGCCCAACATCAACACACACGCGAAGAAGGCGTTGAAGGATGAATTGAGTGGTAATCAAGTTGAATAGTTAGCACACTTACCGTCTTTGCGATAGTAGAGTATCTCGGCGTGTTTTTCGACGCCTTCGTTGAGCGCGTCCCGCAGCCCGGCAACACTCTGTTGTGAGGTGAGCGGCCCGCAAAGGAATTCGCAGGACGCCGGTCGTTGCATCACCTCCGCCCGTGAGTATCCTGTGAGGCGGCAGAAGCCGTCCGAACAGTAGATGATGTGACATTGGCCTTGACGACTGTTTGCTACCAAAAACGAACGATCTATGGACAAAACACATTCAATTAATCATCATTGCAATTATCCTTGAAAGGATAAAAACACTTTACGTTTAAGGGTTGATTCTATTAATGTCCGTTTCACAAATCTCATTAAGAGCTAAAGTAACGTTCAATATCGAGCAATATCTGCACCATTTTCGCAATTTCTTTCAATTTAGCAGGCCTTAAGCCGCGCACGTTTCATTTCATTGCAGTCTGAATGGAAGCGAAACCCTAATGCGGTAGAAATAAATATAACGTCGCAATAAGTGTACAACAGCAAGTGCACTCGCATTACTTTTACGACGAGTGTTTGATCAATTTCCAATTACACACAAACGCCATATGAAAGTCGTCTTCGCGCGTCGTTTTTGCGCACTTTCATTTTTCACTCCTCGTCAGACACTCAAGACACCACTCGACTCGGCATTTCCATGTGAAGTTTGGCGTGGCAAAGTTTTAATGAATTTCGGGCCAGTCGAGCGCAGAAGAACTGCAATCGCATTCATTGTCTGACAAAATGCGAGCGTGTGTTTTCTTGCCGAGCACTTAGTTGCTCGCGCGCGCAAAGCGTAAGGGCGCGACTTAAATAATTTATCGCCTCGAATGCAGCAGCAAATGAAGTGCGCCCCCGCTAAATTGGAATTTTCATGCTCGCCCGCACAGGTAACATCCCCTCGTGTGCGCACATTTAGAAAAGGCAACCCAATCAAATAATTGACAATGAAACGTCACTCAGTGAATTTAAATTCAATTTCGGTCTGATGCGCATAAAAATTTCATTCGGCCGTATTCATAAACGAAGTCGTAAATTGAAAATGTTGATGATTAATGAAAACGATTTTTTCATAAAACATTTCACGTTTTGCTATTGTGTTGAAAATATTCATTCACTCCGTTTTATTCATATTTTATCGCAGCGGTTTTGATTTTCCAAAAGTAATGTAACATCTGGTAATAATTTAATGGAAAAACCTCATTTGGAACGCAAAAAGGAAGAGAAAAGCATGGAGAGCGCACACGGCGAGTAAACAAAGCATGATTGAAATAGAATTAAGGGGATAGTAGTAACACAATATGAGTCGGGAAACATGCTGAAAGTCTCTTCTCTGCGTGTGATTGAATTACGTTTCATTCGAGTCCAGTCGCCGCCATCCGTCGTTGCGCCCTCTGTGCTTGATCCTGCCGAAAAGCACATACGCCAGGCTTCGTGGAAAATCATCATTCATCGACGGCAAAGGGCAGCAAACAAACGAAATTGTGATTTACCGACTTTACTACATTCAACACGCACTTACACACAAACGCTTCGCTTCGCTTTGTTTACCAAACGCACAACGTTTCTGTGAGCAAAAACCACCCCCCGCTTATATCATACGTCCGCACGTCACTCAATTGCTATTTGATAACCGCGTACGCATGCTGTCAATCTCTTCCGGCTGTGCAATTTCTTTCCCATTCTTTACATTCGCGCATTAATACTGGAGAGCACGTTCGACTCGGGATTAAAATGTAGCTGAATGTTGTATGAAAATATATTAATATTAATGATGGGGGAAATTTCAGTTTTCCGTAGAAATCATGTGGTGTTCGGGTTTTCCTCATTTGCATTTCGCGCTAAATGAATGAGACTTTCATTTTCCGATACGTAGCGAAACAAGGAAACGCTATGATGAATTGCATTTATGATTCAGCGAGTTTTCCCTTCGCTTCACACGTTTTCCTTCGATTTTCCACGCATTCCGAGCAGTTTTTAAGTGTCACACAGTGCTCAAAAGTGTTTTCCACGAGGCAACATCGGCGCCAATGAATATTAATATCGCATTCATGCCAGGCGCGCTTCTTTCTCGTTGCAATGCAATTAAATCGTAGTTTAAACTTTGTCTTGCTCATCACTCACTCGTTAAACGTACATATTTTGCTTTATGAATATCTTAACTTTATGTAAATACTTTGTGTAAACTTTATGAATACAAATTAAATCTCGTTTTATGTATTTTTTCATAAAATTCCCATTGTGATGGAAAAATAGATTAAGAAAATGTGGAAACACTATTGATGTGTAGCTGTCATTGAATTACACTTACTGACAACATTTCTCCCAGGGTAAAAGGGACGAGGACTTCCTCGGGGGATGAAAAATGCGAAGCGATTTATGAGGTTATCTCATAAAACAAGTTTTTGCGCTAAAAAGCGAAAAACAAATACACGCACTCCGCGTGAGTAACTGATTTATTTTTGAAGGAAAGCGACGAGCACGCGCACGCTCTACGCGTTGTGATCCATCACAGGACATTAACGCAAAACAGCCGAATCTGCCAAGAAAAACTTTCGTGCAGCTATAACAACATGCGCGCAAAGGCTTAACGAATGTTCGGTTGGCATATGCGTGTTGCTATTATGGCTATCGCATTTATATTGATGAATTTTTAAACAACTTATTTCACACTAATTTATAAAAATATCATATTGATTGTTTCCACGTACGCGCGATAGAAATCTAAAAATGTGCGAATAAATGAAGACAGTGTATATTTAGATTTTAATAAAATTTAAATATATACGTCCTTCATCAATCTGTTATTGATTTTGCGAAATACCGTTAAGCATCAATAATATTTAGATTACTTATTCCTGAATACGCAAGTTTTTTTATTGATAGAATGCTAATAATCAATTTGCTTTTCATGAAGCGAATACGTTATCTGAAATACTACTTTGCGAAGAAGCTCGGAAGGGAACTTAAATTAATTGGTAACAATAAATCAGATCTTCTATTTGATATATCAATAGAAAGATGATTAAACGTTTTATAAGTTTGAAAATCAGGTTGAATTTTGTCGAGGAGATAATGAGTTATCGCCATTAGAAAATCAATATTTGGCTTTACTATTTATGTAAATTTCTTAAAAACTAGAAAATATTTAAATATTTTTTTCAGTGGTAGAAAGTGTAATAAAATATTTATAAGCACTGGCAAGGTGAAATTATTATGCTAGATAGATCTGGAGATATATGCTTGCAAAGAAAGAAATATTATAAATGTACAGCACGACATAGCGAGATAAAATTTTTGATGCAGCTCGGAAGCTTTAGGATTTCTATATAAAGAAAACGCTATCTCCTTTCTCTCATTTCGCACATTGTGCATTACGAGACTTTGGGATGCGCCTCGACAATTTTAAGATTTTCGCATAAAGAATTGCGCCTGATGCAGCGAAATTAGTTCTCTTTGGACATTAATTTTTCGAAAACTACACAAGTTATCTGAATAATTTTTTCTGCTCGTGAAACTACATTTAATCATTAATATGCGAGAAGGAAATAAAATTAAATATTTATTATGTACGTGACTTAAAAAATAACGAAAGGAAAATTTGCGTTTGTATGAAATGGAAACACTATAAAAACGCTTAAAGGTTATGAGTAATTAGGAAAATGACGTTTCCGGATGATTAACGATCGAGTAATTAGTATGGTGCCTATTCGCACAGCAAGGAGTACTTTATGAATATCGCCATCAATAAAATGACAGTTAATATCCTCACATTTTCTTCTTAGTGCAAAAAACCCAAACAATTAATTGACCCCCATTTATTCTATCCTGAAAACTTTAAGCAAAGTATTAATAGAAAGAAATAATATTTTTTGACTTTACGTAAGAATTATATTAATAAAAAGTTTGCATATGCATGAAAATAGGCATAATCCGAGGAAGTACTCTTGGTGCATACGGAGAGCGTCAGTTAATAACGAAAGTTTAATTGCAGCAATTAAAAATGCTGACAGTTAGTAGGTATGCAGTTGCATTTGCGTTGAAACGTAATAATTCTGCGCTTGTCATATCGCGAATGTGCACAACGCGTTTCTTTCCTTATTTCTTTTTCTTCTTGCTTTATCCTTCACGCGCGCATAAAGGTATTTATCATTCCGCACGGGGAGAAATCGAATGCAAATGGCTAGCAAACAGCAAGAGCGAGCGCGCACTCGTAAAAGACGCCAAGAAATCCACTTGCAGCGAGCAAATAAACGGTTGGAAAGAAGAACGAACAAAAACACACTCGTTGAGGAAATGTATGTCAATCGCAATACTCTACGTACACGTGTGCGCAACGTGTTTGTTTTGCTATTACAATACAATCACCGTTACTGTGACAACGCGCGCAAAGCAGGACTACGGAAAACAACAACGCACTTGAGAATAAAACATTTTTATACGCCTGATTCAAATGCACGATTCGTGTTCCGCGTATTAATAAAAATAAATATTATTTCATATTATTTGTATTGCGCACACATCAGCCAATGATAATTTACCTGCTAATGAGAAAATAAATTAAATTACTTGACGCATTTCACGCAAGTTTAAACTTTCGTAATAAAAACGAACGCAAAGGAATGCAACACATTTGCATTCTACACGTAGTAGTGCTGACATGAAAAGAAAACTTTGTGTTATTTGAAGAGTCAAACGCTTTTTCTTCCTTCACGTTCTCTCCCAACTTTAAACTTTTCCTTCATCGGAGGCGACGACGTCCGCTTTCAGCGGGTTTTCACCGTGCGCGCGCAACTATTATGGAAATTTTCAAACTTATAATTGAAGTTTTCTATAAGTTTCCCATTAAGACCTGTCCGCAATGTTGTAATAACGATGGAAAATTGGCCGTGCCTTTCATAATTCAGGATTTACATGCAGATTAACAAATACTGCTTCATTATATTCTTAGTTTTATTTCCTCTTTAAACGCAGCACTCGCAGCATTCTTTCCATTCCTTTTCATTAGTTTGCATTCTAGTTTGCGAAATATGCTTTGTGCGAAATATTTCCAAAGCAATGAACAACAATGTTTTAAAGCTTTGCGGAACACGAGGGAGTATGCAGTTGATTATTGAATTATTCCTTTCATTTCCTCATTTCATTCGCGCAAAACCACAAAACAAACATGAAAACAGGCGCACAGCGTATGATTATCCTCATTCAAGGTTGGCGCATAATTGTAACGTGAACATCCATCATTGCATCCCCTTTGTACGGTGTGCAATGCCGTTTGAGCAAATGATAGCATTGCGCATTGTTCCTCCCCGCGTTGGTTACACCTGGGAGCGCAAAGAAATGCACAGCAGCGCGCGCACTCCGGGTTCAAAGCGTCAACATCGCAATGCGATTGTGACGAATGCCGCCCCCGAGCCGCTCGGATCGATAATTTCCATTTTCCGAATACACAAGTGCTTTCCCTCAGTTTGCCTCGACAGGCCGTTAAGCAGCGACAAACTTGTGATCAAGTTTGCGCAGAGATTTGAATTAATTAATATTCCGCACGGCGCAAAAACACAATAGCCAGATGCGAAATGTCAGCTGTCAAAACAACAACAACTGAGGTGTTTGTGGATTTAATGACAAGGAACGCGAGGGCGGCAAAGGTGAATCAAACAAGAGCGAAGCCTCATGACGATTATCCTGATGATTGCGTCAAGTACGCGCATTATGAATGCAGAAAACAAATGCCTTCCGGCTAATACAAAAGCCACCCCTTTTGCCAGATGAAACGAAACGCATCAGCATGCACAGCACGTATAAACACTAGAGAAACATTACTATCATCAGCGATGTGATATGTGATGTTGTATGATGCTTGAAGGCATTACGATCTACATAAACTCGGAGGGTTGTGAGGCTTGCAGAACGTTTATTCTTTAGCATGACTGACAAAAAATGATGCCATTTGTTAGCATGAATAGCAACACCCTGTAATGATAATTCATATTCTCCCTCGTTTTTTGCGATTCAAACACACAATGTTTCCATATATAGTGTTATTTCTCATCTCACCCTTAAATGAGTCGAATTACACGTTATAATAAAATTAATTTTTGATTGATGGCGTGTCTTCGATTTTTTTATACACTCGCGCAGTTTGTTTCATTACATTCCATTTCATTTCATGCTCTTCATCCTCGCTGGCAAATAATGTTGGCAAGCTCAATAGCGCAGGGTGCGCGGAGCGGGGGTGGCAGCGGCGGCGGCGCCAGCGACGTACAAATGAAATGAGCGCAGCAATCATAATGTAATGACAATCGCGTGCTGCGTTCTTTGTTACCTTGTGTTCAAATCGCAAGCGCGTTGCCCACCTCTCGCTTCGCGCATGCAATGAAGAATAATCCGCGTTAGTAAAAAGCGAATGAATTTTTCCGTGCGCCACGTAGAAAAAATAATACGCCGAGTACAAAAAGTTTACGAGTGAGCGCGCGGCGTTCAGGTAGCACGTCGCGTTAATTAAACAATAATCAAATTTTAACAAAGCAAACAGACGAGGCAAACAAACAAGTGATGTTAATTACGAATCCGGCTCTTTAAACAAATGGGAAATTAAATTATCCACGTTAAAATATGATACTGAAAATGTTTTAACTCATAAAATATTTTAAAATAAAAATTCTAGACTTTTCCTCCTCATTTTCTTTTAATCACGCACGCTGTCCATTTCAGAAAAAGTAGTTATTTTCAGAAACAGATGTAGATTCTAATAATTTCAAATCCCGTATTTCCCATACTATAACACGCGGACTTTTACGTAGAAAATAGACTGAAATTCAATGTTTTCAAGAAATTAAAAATTAAGAGAAACTTTAAGTCAAAAAATCGTCTCTCAATGCATCGTATATCAGTAATATTCTTTGTGTAAAACTCAATATTGTTATTATGAGATAACAAATGAAAATTATGTTCTAAAAATTACTATTATATATTTTTCTAAAATTGTCTTAAAAATTGAAACGGGAAATGCGTTCAATAAATCCTATATTGAATATTTACCCCTTAGACTCTACGGTGGGACACCTTAATGATTATAAAGGGAACAAGATGATGTTACTCAAAATGGAATAATTCGATTTACCATTATGATTTTTTCAGACCTCGGGAATCCCCGTCTTAATTATGAACAATAGAAGGGGAAAAGAGACGGTAGCCCCGTTCTGCCAGAAGTTCGTAAAATTATAATGGAAAATCCAGTGCTCAAATTTTTAGTTGTATTTCCGTGGATCATCGTGTTGTTCCGAGCTCAAGAAGTGGCTCACATAGGATTAAAGGGGTAAGTACCCGATATAGCGTTTTCCTATATTGCTTGAATTTTTCTATACCTACGTTTAATTGCAATAAAAAGGGTCATGAATTTTCCGGCAATTCAATGCAATACCAACCTTTAAATCAGGGTTTTTCTACGATGTTTTAGCTAATGACGATGCCCCCTGATCACTTCTAAGAGTGAGAGTCTATTTCAACGTTAAAATACGACTATTTAAGCACTAATTTAAAAACTCTCAATCAATCATACCCGATAAACTCTTACCCTAATAATATCTCAATAGTATTAAGAAGTCATATTACAAAAGAATTCTGCCAAATTTGAAAGATTCTAACAGGAAATGGAGTTGAAAAGACAGGTTAATTGGTACAATTGTCCAATATCAAATCCTGGCCAGTTAAAACATGGTGTCACTCTTAATCAGCAATGAATTTTAGTATCTTCTTCGTAACTGCAGTTAATAAATACAAATTTTTATTTTAATTTATATTTATTTGTGATATTTCAAGCCACGGATTAATTTTTATAATCTCACAACTTTTGAAATAATCTCGATTTGAATAATTTAAAAACAACCTGAAATTTAATTTATTTTTACTACATGTATAAAATAATAGTATTTTTCATTTAATCTCTGTTAAAAATAAAACTCAAACCATTAATGTTAACTTTTACATCGAGTAAAATATATTATGAACTGGCTCTACAGCGCTAACCATAATAGTCGTATAAAAATTGATCGGTCAACCATAACATCATCAAAAATACAACTAAACATTGCAAAAAATAAATCTGGACAACGCGGCTGCGGCTGGCCATTTGAAACAGGACGCGTAATTCCACGTGGAAATCTACTTGAGCCACAATAGCCCACCGATCAACCGAAGC